>OMKK01030991.1:10345-20930 GCA_900302305.1 Polymixia japonica | reverse complement strand
TTTCCAAGGAAATTCTAAGCTAATGCAACAGTTAAGATGAAATTTCACTACTCAACAGACCACAATTAGTTACATTCTTCCAAAGTTATTCACAGTAACTTTCTTTGAGTATTTCTGCTCACATCTGAAATGTGTAGAAGTACATACATGTGTATGTGTTTGTGTGTATGTGTATGTGTTTGTGTGTATGTGTTTGTGTGTGTGTGTGTGTGTGTGTGTGTGTGTGTGTGTGTGAGAGTCTGTGTCTGTCTATGCATGTGCTTGTACGATTTTCTCCTCGGTAACAGGCCCCCGTCATTCTAGTCCAAGGCAGCTGCAGACATGTATCGCCATGCCAGAGCCCTCTTTGCCAAAACCCAATTCCCAGATTCCTAGATTTCCACAAGCCAGCTTCCCTAATCGGCCACGGATCTCAATGTCATGTTTTTGGATGACTGATGTAAACCCCTGGGAGATAAGCAGTTGGGTGTTTTGCTTCATACCAGTAACTCTCTCTCTCTCTCTCTCCATGCTTCATTCACAGAATAAGAAAGTACACAGACCAATTGGTGCCTTGGAAACTATCCTGGTTGAACCCAAACGCTCAATTCCATCATCACTTGAGGTGTAAGCTGCCTCTTTTCACAGATGTGGGATCAGGTTACCATACCCGTTCACTTAGCAAATTGAATGGACGCTAAGGGCTAATGCTGACCACAGACCAGGGGAGCTGTGGGTATGGATATCCCCCCTGCCCTATCCTAGCTTTGGCCTTAACTTTGGTCCTGGTAACCCCAGTGAGCCACACAGCAGCGTTAGGTTACAAAGACAGTGAATGACAAGAGCAGGTTGGACGGCAGACAGAGGTGCACAAAAAACATCACATCGCCCACCACAGGGGATAAAATCCTGTTGTCTGACGTTACACAGATTGAAGGATGCCTGCTCTGTGTGCGCGCGTGTGTGTCTGTGTTTGTTTATTTGCATGTGTGCTGTCTGTTCATATATTTCCGTCATCACTCTACCACCTCCAAATGCCGTTACTATAAAGGCCCATTCTCTGTATAGCTGCTTAAAAACAACATAACCACTTGTTGAAAGGCGGTAGCTACAGTTGTTTGTTGTCATGCGGATGGCTATCCGCTATGTCACTTTGAAAGAGAAAATCTGTGTGTTATGTCTCTGGCATCCCTGATATGCCTTATCTGTTTACATGATAGGCCCTTACACCCCCTCTGTCACTGTCCTCTCTTTCTTTTTCTCTCTATCTATCTATCTCGCTCTCTCTTTCTGGTAACCTCACAGAGTGTGTGTAAGAACGGAGACAGACACAGAGCCTTCAGAGCCTTTACAGCGACTGGAAGGAAGATCAGGGGTCACTCTGTAAAAACATTCCCATGGTGCACCTCCCCCAGCCCTCCTCCCTGCCAGGAACTTCGCTCAATACAACGGACCACAGCAAAGAGGGAGAGAGAAAGGGAGAGATATATACAGACTGAAAGAGAGTGAGAGAGAGAGTGAGAGTTTCCATATTCCAAATTTAGGTTGTTTTTCCAACAAGCAAAAGCACACAGTTTCTATGGAAATTTGTTTTCAAATGATGGTGCTGTATACCACCAGTTACAAACACAATATTGGAGGATAGTATTGTGTGTACTATGTATGCACACAAAGATGTACTCACACACACACACACACAGACACGGAAAATATGCATACACTGTCCTTTACACGGGCACACATACATACATACACACACACACACACACACACACACACACACACACACACACACAACTCTCGGCCCCTTGTGACTTCACATACTGACCACAACTGTGTTTTAGTCTAGTTTAATGATATTGTCAACATTCTCCTGAGGAGAGTCGGTGCTGCTCCCGAATAGCTCGCAAGAAGATGAATTAAATTACCTTGAAGTTAAAGAAATGAAACAAAATGAAAAACGTAGAGCCGGCCCTATACTCCACGTGTCGACATAAAGGGGCGTCTCTAGGGCTGCTTCTTCCTAGAAGCATTGTCTTTCCCCCCTTGGATCCTAGATACTTTCCAAACATACTCTGGCCTGACTCACCACTGTAATGCAGGGAGGGTCCTACCGAGGGAACAATATAGGGCTGCCTTCCTGACCCCTCTGTCTAGCAGATCCTCAAGACACACAATGGCCGCCTTAATTACCGGCCTCCATTCCCACTGCTAGGGCTTTCCCCAACGGTCCGCATTCAGCAGCGTAGTCTCTCGCTAAGGTGCCCCATTCAAGCACAACACAGAGCTTGCAGTGTCGGTCCCTGATCTCTTGACACTGACTCCAGTCCTCTGTGCCAGCAATCACAGCTTCACAGTGTCTATGTCTGTCTCTCTGTCTGTCTCTCAGACAGCGCGTCGCTCTTGTCGATCAGTCTACCCGATATCGCGGAGAAGCCTTCGCTGTTCGCGTGCGGCGAGAGCCGGCGTCGCTCTGGAGAGCGGCTAGGTCGACCGCGTTCTGACTCAACGGCTGAAAATAAACGTGACGACGGCTGGCGGTCAGATGTGCGCGTAAGAGACGCAGGTTTTTCCGAAGAGAGACGTGTTGCGGTTTGATCAGTGGAGCTGTGATCTTTTCCGCAAAGGAACTGACCGTCTGCCTTCCTGAAATATTTGATTCACCGTAACATACAGTGAAGAGACACAGGGTTGTGGCGACAGCAGACTGATCAATACGTTTCTTTATATCTATATTTCAGTTTTTCATATTATCAGTTGTAACCTGGGTAGGATTATTTGATGTACCATATTGACTGAGTGATTGAGTGGTTTGAGGAATCCACTACTTGTACCTGAAGAGATCAGATAAAAGGAGTTTGATGTGTATTATGAACCAATCAAATCGCCTGGCCCTGGTGTGCTAACAGGACACTGACTACAGGTGTAGTCAAAGATCTGACCTTTGAGCTTCTGAACAATCCTCATAGCGTGCACCATCCCATCCTGTTCTAGTTTCCTAGACTTCAGCGTGTGCCTGCTGACCACAATGACACCGGACAGGCGAGGAACCCTAAAAACTGGGGATGCACTGATGTATCGGAAGACGATTGATATTGGCTGGAATTGGTCCGCTGATGCACCGATGCCAGTAAACAGCAGTCAGTTGGCGAGCAACCATATTTTGAAGGGTAATAAAACTGGACTAGTGTGCTGGTTCCAATGTAGCGCTGAGAGTTTATGTCATGCAACAGGAAATAAATGTCTGTCAGTTGAGGAGCAGCCATGATTTGAAACTGGACTAGTGCCTTTTAAATTACCACTACAACTGTAGGCGGTGTGTAAAATAAAACTGATAAAACAGTGCATTCCCAATAGGAATCAGTAGCACCGGACAAATGGGGAAACGCGGGCAGAGCAAAACAAGCGCACCTGAGGAAGTCGCTGTTAAATTGGGTGTGTCGTACAACAATCAGTAACGGAATCAGCTGGAAAGCTGGAAGCTTGGAAAAAAATCGGTATCGGCCTCAAAAACCCATATCAGCATCCCCACTAAAACCCAAGTGTCAGTAACTGTAACCTGCGGTTTAATGGCTGCAAAAAGTAAAATCATGTAAACTGATCAAAATCCACCCTTGGAGGGAGGATGGACGGGTAATCCGAGACATGGAGGGGAAGATTGTGATGCATCATAATCCGAATCTCTTATGAAATGAGCGGTGACCTTGTTTCTCTCATGCTCCTATTACTGACTTGCATAAGGCCATGTGAGAAGGAACTGAACCCACACTCTGCATTGTTGTTTATTTTATTTTATTAACTCCTGCCTGTATCCTGCATCCTGCATCGCTGGCTCAGCAGTTTGGCTGGAAGGGGGAACATACCTTTAAGAAAGGCTGTCTTCGAATAAAGTTAATGGAAAAATAATCGTCTGGGGTTAGTAGCTAACTACCTTAGAAAATTAGAAGGATTTCTGTGATGTGTCGTATTACAGCAGAACATGACTGTGGTTGTAGTCTATTCTTCATCTCCCTAAGTAAACTCAACAACTCACCAAATGATGGGAGGCAGTGACTTTATGAAGTCACTTAACTGCGTTTTAAGTGAAAGAAGTGAACATACTGTCAGCCTCTTATGACAACTTCCCCTAAACCTAAAAAGAAAGTACAATAGCAAAGTAATTATGTAATAGCAAATTCACAACAAGGTGTATTGTTCAAACACCTCTCTTATGATGATGACTGATGCCATGTTCATTTCAGTGTTCTTTTTAACATTTAATCCAATGTTCCGCCATGTTAGATAACAGCTGCACTCAGTTTACCTGACTGTGGTAAATGTTTGATGACATAAGAGCGCTGCCCTAGAGAGAAGGGGTTAAGAGTCACGGTTACCAAAACAGGAAGTGGCGCGACTGTTGTCTCAGCAAAAAACCCAGAGGAAGAATGGGATTCCTGTACAGAACACAAACCAGCTGGCAGGAAAACCTTCTTTTATCATTCTTTTAACTTTGATTTCCTTTCGGGTAAGCACTCTTTCTGCCCTCACTCCGGCTTGCTGTCTCTCAGCTCTATACCCTTTGCGGACTCTGAAACTATACTCTCCCTTTTCTCTGAACGACACACAAAATCAATACTGCTCCACACCACGAGGCTGAAACATCCCAAACTGTCTGCTGGCCACAGAAAATAATTGCGGTTCTGTCAAAGTTGGCCTGGGGGTCACAGAAACGGTTGGGGGGGGAATGTGGAGCATTCCATAATGACAAATGATGAAGTGTGACAGGGTAGTTGAGAGACTGTTTATCAGCCATGTTAAGGAAGAGTGGGGTGCGTTAACAAGAGAAAAACAAGAGAGAAAGAGGGGGGGAGAGAGAGAGGGAGAGAGAGAGAGAGAGAGGGAGGGAGGGAGAGAGAGAGAACGAGGACAGATGAAGAGAAAGGGGCATATAAAGAAAGGTAAACTCATTTGTATTTAGCCGTACACTGCTGTCAACCTGGTGTAACATGGCCTTCACCTCGTTGTCAGCATGATTTGATTGCGGGTCGCAGCGAATGACAAAGCATCTATTTCAGACACAAAAATCAATACTCTGGAGCGAAATGTAGTTTATCTTGTTATACAATGACTTTGAAAATAAGACCTCTTATTCATTCTGACTGTAAAGAAAAAATGTAACAGTTTGCCCTGAAACATTCAACACCAAAAGGAAAGTCATGAATATCAGCACTCTCTTTAATTACAGACTGATATTGACGTAATTGACAGTGTCATCAATATGCTTTTGTGTAAATGTGCTGTTAGGTGGGATGATTTCATTTTTTAATTCATAGTCAGGCCAAGACACAGACAATCAATACACCATAGACAATTATCAAGTTGCTATGACTTACTCGCTAGTAGCAATTATTCTGTCCCTTACAGGAATTAATTCTACTGCCGGAGAGGAAGTAGGAACTAAATTATAAGTGTAGAGGAATAATAAATAAAGAGGAATAATGCAAATCCAGAAGGTTAACAGAGCATTGAATATGAACTGTCAATTAAGTCCAGTAGTAACCTTTAATCAAAAACGAAACGAAATAACTTAGCCTTGCTTTGCTTTACATCTCTTTAACCAATGATAATAATAATAATAATAATAATATATAACTTTTTTTTAACAAATGGGAGTTCATATCATCTTACATTTACATTTTGGTATTTAGCTGACACTTATCCAGAGCAACTTACAATAAGTACAAACAGTAGAGTATGCAGACATATCTATTTCATCACAAGAAACCTGATAATAGAAAAGCACCATGAACCTCAAGGTAGTGCTAAGAACAAGTAGCGAAGAATTCAAAGAGTGTTTAGGTAATGCGGGAGGGTGCTTGGGAGGGAGGCTGGGGATAGGTGAGGCTGAGGTGTAACAGTCTATGGTGGAAGGTGGGTAGTGATTCTGCTGTGCTGACTGTGGTGGGGAGGTCATTCCACCATTGGGGAGCCAGGAGGGAGAAGAGCCATGACCGGTTGGAGCGGTGGGCAGTTTCCACAGGGAGGGAACCTCCAGGCAGCTAGAGGACCCAGGGTGCAAGGCTTGGGCTGGGGGGTTAGATTAAACCATGGCCTGGAGGTATGGACACGTGGGCCCTTTAGTAGCCTTGTAGGCGAGAACCAGTGTTTTTGAATTAGATGCGGGAAGCATGGGGCAGCCAGTGGAGGGAGTAGAGGAGAGGCACGATGTGGGAAAATTTGGGAAGGTTGAAAACAAGTCGAGCTGCTGCATTTTGGATGAGCTGTAGAGGCTGAGTAGAGCATGCAGCGAGCCCAGCCAGGAATGAGTTGCAGTAGTCAAACTGGGAGATGACTAATGCTTGGACGAGGAGTTGTGCCACCTCCTGAGTGAGGAAATGTAGAATTCAACTGATGTTGTGGAGTGAATCTGCAGGATCTGGCTGTGGCTACGATGTGGGCCTCAAAGGACAGCTGGCTGTCCAGAGTCATACCAAGGTTTCAAGTGGTCTTGGAGGGGGTCACCGTGGTGTTGTCAGTGGTGATGGTGAGGTCATGAAGCGGGCAACCTTTTCCTGGGAGGAACAGCATTTCAGTCTTATCAAGGTTGAGCTTGAGATGGTGGGAAGACATCCATGATAAGATGTCAAGCAGGGATGCTGAGATGCGAACTTCCACCTATGTGTCACAGGGAGGAAAGGAGAGGTACAGTTGGCTGTCATCAGCATAGCAGTGGACACTGGACACATCTTGGACACATCTTGGACACTTTAGTTTAAGGGCGTTTTCACATTTGGTCCAATTGCTTGAGTCCGAACCCGAGATCAATTGTTCATTTTTTTTAACCATAGCTGGTTTGCTTTCACACACACAAAATTCTTCCAAACTGTGGTGCAATTGCGTAATCCTGTGGTGTGATTGTGTAATCATCAACATCAGTCGTTGTCTCATCCTCTACTGTCAGCAAAATACTTTTCTGGACTGTAAACTTCCAAAATAGCAGGCACTTTGCCTCCTTGAATTTACTGATGAGCCTACTAAGTCCGTATGTTGACTTAAATATACCATGAATAGGCCAAAGGAGTTTGTAAACAGTAATCTGTAAACAGTAATCTTAAAACAAATAGCAGAAACGAATGCGACAATTAAAAAAATAGATGTATCAAAATATATACAAATAAAATATATATATAAAATCTATTAAATGTGAATTTTGACACAAAAAAGTTATTGACCCCCACAGCAAAGGCTGTTGTAGAAATAAATACAAATAAAATACCTGGCTATAAACAGGGGATTACATTGCATTACATTAACAAGTGTGATTTTCCTGGAATATCGACATATTTTCTGGTTCATAACTGTTAATACACACTAGCATGTGAGAAACACATTCAGGGTGTGTAATCTCAACAACACCAACAAAATAATTCTGAATGCCTTGCCCATATAATGGACATCTACATAATGAAAATGTAGATCCTTTGTATATTGGACATCTCTTAAACCAGTCTGAGTGATCACTGCATGAAAAGGTGCGCTACTTGTTCCATTAGCCTCTATTTCATGCCTCTCTCTCCTTACTCGGTCTTCTCTGCCTGTGATTTATGTAGGAACGGAAAGATCGCAGCGTTGCAATTTGTGTTCTCTGTGTATGTCACCCAAGCGCTCCATATATTCACGCTGGCAGTAAAATGAGATACTGATACCTGTGCTTTAAAAGAGCAGGGATACATAGGCTACACTCTGTTTACAGCAAGCAGGTTGGTAGTTTATACAAGCAGATTTTGAACTTTGTCATATAGATGTATACACTGTAAGTGGTGCTGTGTTTTATGAAGTGTAGCATATCAACAGCCCTCATCAAACTGAAGGTTATGAGTTTTAAAATGTTCTTTGTATAGTGTTGTGGCACTAAATGTCTGAAGATCTTTTTTAAATAATACTGTTTTTGACTTTGGACTTGGCATGCGTTTACATGTTGCATAAGGTTCATCAAATTACCATTATTATAATTTTGTTATGGGTGCGGAAATGGGAAATGATCATACTGTCATTATTTTATAGGGTTTGTTTTTTTCCTTTCCAATGCCAAGGATCGCTTTACAGGTATCCTCAACAACAGCGGTTTCAACCACTGCCTCCTCAGAAATGTTTCAATTAAATCCCAATTTAATTCCAATTAAAAAAAAATCTGTAAGACTCTCTGTAGACTGACATCAATTTATCAACTTAGAATTATAAGATGCCATCTGCATTCAGAATACTTTTGGCGTATTGATGGTTTTAGGAATAGAAATACAGGTTTACAACTCCAACCACTCTGAAGTCCCGCGCTATATCTCACATTTATGATAGCAAAAAGAAAATACATTCGACAGCGGATTCCTCAGCTGAGTTGACAGGTCTTACCGGTTGCAGTCAGGATTCACCACACAGGAGGCAAAACTAGTTATGGTAATCAACTTGTGTAGCTCATTAAAGTCAACATCTTAAAGAAATGGGACTTTTAAAGGTTGCAGATCACCGGTAAATCTTAATCATTCTTAAAGCAGCAATTCTGTTCTGCTAATTCATGAAAAATGAATGGATTAATAAAATGCCTATTGACTATTTGATTGATAACATATGATAAAAAAAATTTTTTTATCAGTTAGGTCGTATTTTTTATGTCAGCCTTTTAAAGAGGCAAAAGTATGTCAGTATTTTTTAAATCTCTCATATTGGTCCCAGATGGTCAAAGTATACTTCTTACATATACAGTATATCAACTATACTATATATCAACTGAATCCCAGTTTTCATTCGGCAATGGAACCCCTAGTTTAGCAGCTCAAGATTTAGGCAGTCGTTTGTTTATTCCCTCGCCTTGGCTGTCGGCTCATGTGCCCGTGAATTGATTGACAGCCTTCACCTGAATGTGTATTGGGGTTGCAGGTCATGCCCAGGTCAGTCCTTTGACTCCACACACACGCACTGACACGCACTGACTGCAATGAGCACTCGATGGGGGGGACCCGCCACTGTTCTGCAGCACTACTATAGGCTGAAATTATTTGAAAAATTGTGGATTAAAATGCTAAGATTCCCATTCTAAATGATTCCAATGATCAAATTGCGTTGTCTAAAATTATTATTATTATGATTATTTACATTTAAATGTATTATTACATTTAAAATAGCAACACTTGAGTTGGCTCCAATAAGCTATCTATTGTGACAATTATGTTGTTGTGTTGAATACTTTTTTATAGAATCAGAATTCAGATATGAAATGTTTCCAATGCCTACATAACGTGCTTGAGTAGAATCTAATCCTCATCAACCATATGCCAATAACCATATCTCTTCCTCTGTGATTGCAAGGTATTTGAAATGATGTAACACTAACGCAAACTTAAACTTAATGGTCAATCAAAGCCAATTAATCATCCTGATACAAATATTGACTTTTAAATGGCCTCAAATGGTAAGCAGCATGAGCTAATGTAAAACGATAGACGACTAATGAACATGGGGAAAAATAATTATCACAGAAGTACTGTCTTGTAAACCCCAAGGAGCTACTAGACCCCTCCTATTCCTTGGCAGCCCCTTTAAACCCTGATGCAGAATTTATTTAGCTATAATCTATATATGAATCAAAGCATAAACAAAACAAGCCGCGGGGCAAAAGTGTTCCAAGATAAGGCACAATAAAACTATAACTATAAAGGAATTATAGTTTGGGTTTGAGTTTTGAAATGTTATGATAAAAACAAAAGATCTATACGTTTCCAACTACTTATCAGCGACATAGTTTAATACAGGTGTGTCTGTAGGAGCTAGTAACTCATTGGTTTCCTCTATGAACAAATGGAGACACTCAAAGTATGTTTTATGTGCTTTATCGTGCCTATAACATTATAAGTTTACGTAAGTGCTTTAATTATGCATTAGGCCAAGGCTGAAGGGACCACCTTAAATATTTATTGATTGTAAATGTCATATTTCATTATAAACATGCTTAATTTATGGTTGGTTTACTCTTCACTTCAGTTAACATTCTGACAGCTTCACAGATAGTCTCTTGTCCACCAATGCTTTACAGGCTCTATATTGCCGAAGGTTTAAACAGTTTATAATACAGTGCTAACAAGGGTGGAAAGATTGTAAACAGGAGTACTGCACTCCAGTATATCCCCCTTCTTCACCTCAGTGCTCATGTGTTTAAGGGAGTCCATGCTACAGAAAAATGTATTGCAGGATTTTGCTTTGTGCAAGTGTCCCTTAGTTTCTGCAGTTTCTGGATGTCAATTTTATTAAGTTCAAGTGGGTTGCCCATTACCAAACCAGACCCTCACTACCAGGTGACCAGAGCCACAAGAGTTAAAATGGTGCAGCTGCTACGTGCTATCGTTAATATTTCATAAAAGACATGCTGTACAGAATCCAACTGTTGTTTTGTATTTTATCTGTGGAATGGTACTGGATTTGAATTGCACTCAAATGTAATGGTTCAAGGATGTGAAGATATAATAGCCTCACACTTGCAATTATTCTATAAAAAGTGTCTTAAATATTCAAACAAATCTTATTCTCACAATTATACCCCTTTTTAACTGACGATGTTGCATCTGAGAACTGTCTG
>OMKK01030983.1:0-11066 GCA_900302305.1 Polymixia japonica | reverse complement strand
GTGGTCACGGTTGCGGTTGTGCGCATTTGTGGCAGACGCAAAGTGAAGTCAATGCTGAAGGGTGTCTTTGAAATGAAACAGCGGGCCGTCTACGGTAGTACGTGCTACATAATGGAAAGGCCAGGGAACATGTGGCCTAATAACCCATAAGTCTCCTCCCTTGCACCGCGCACCCGGAGGCCCATTTTTCCTGATGCGGACCGACACGTGAAACAGCTCCGTGCCGTAGGCCTGTCCCGCACAGTGGATTGGCCAAAGTGAACTTCAGTTACTTCGCAGTTTTCCCTCATATGGGTTCACATACAACGCAATGAGAATTTTCGTTTCTGTTCACGTCTTTCCATTGACTTTGTATACATTCGCGCCACCGCTACATTTCACTTGGCACTGTATGTGAACGCACCTTTACATGCAGTTTATTTGTGTGACATACAGCTGTAGGTGAGGCAACACTTGCACTACTGGTAACATGCACAGGTAAATTCCATTCAAGTATATATTTATTATGTCCAACACCCATGTTTAACAGATTTCAATTATATTAAGGATATTCAAGTAGTACGGTAAATTAAATTTTACTTATTTGCTAGGTAATATGATATGAATATAATATGAAGTTTTTAAGGCTATGCTTATTATTTTGCCAGTGATGAGTTCTGACTCATATATTTTTTTATTATTGACAATGTGCTACATAAAAATGCAGATAACACTGTAGCTATGATCCAGAGTTTTACAGCACTTATAAACCTAAAAAAAGCTCAAACCTCCTGTCTGTTTAAGTGTTTTGAGACAACATGACTGGCTGGCACTGGTCCCACCTTCTAATGAACTACAGTTTGATTGGTTCTGGCACTCGTCTCCCTTTAATGATGACCGCTGATTGGACACAGGCCCTCTCTGCTTTGAACTTCCCGCCTGGTGAAATAAACAAGCAAGCCAACAAGCAGCAGAATCATCAATCATCAGAGATAATTACCTCTCTTTCTTACTTACTCTTTCTACCGCTCTTTTTCTAGCTCTCTTTTTCTCTCTCTTTAACAACCATAGAAGTCTGTAGTGGTGGAAGTGCCAGTTCATGCTGAATGTCAGACTTTATTGTGGTCATGTAAAAAACTTTTCTCTCAGGGTTTAAAGTACATACTAAATTTGGTTGAATGCAAAGCAGTCAGTGTTAGTAATCCCTCAGGGCCAATTATTGCCGGGCCTTAAAAGTGACAGACCACAACAGATTAAGGATGGGATGGGGTGTGTTCATGTTAAAACGCCCTAACACATACAAGCATACGAAAACAAATCATCTTAATGTTACAGCTGCAGTTGAATACGATTCTGTGCAAGATGGCAGAATAGAGTTTGATTACTGCAACTGAAAGCAATATATAATTAACATAATCCCTCATGACAATCTAAAAGAGTAAGTTTGTAAGTAAGTAAGTTTATAAAGCTTATAAAGCACCTTTCAAAACAAATGTTACAAGGTGCTGTACAATAATAAAAGAAAGAAAAATACATGAAATACAGTAAAAACAAAAATAATACAAATATTAAACATTAAAGCAGCACAGAAGACAAACACATTACAAAATAAAGTGCTTATGATATTTGAGTTTTTAAAAGCTTCTTAAAAGCAACAACTGACCAGCAAAATCATGGTCTCCCTCAGGCCTTGCCTTGAAAATGAACATTTTCCTCTACGTTTTGGCCTCTCACCCACACGCAAACAGTGTTTTAGGTCACTAAAGATTTTTTTAAACGTCTTCTAAAGTGCAGATTTTTAAAAACTCTGGTTTCTGTGTATCCCTGTGGACATGTAAAACAGATTGTTTGGGAAACGATGACGTCACACCTCAATTTGCATATGTCCATTGTTGCTTTGTGTAATGAGCATGTGCCTGAAACAACAACAACAACAACAATGGCTGGCAGATATATACCGGTTTGTTTACGTTTACCTTTGGAAACATATCTCAAATAACTATAAATAAATAAATAATTAGCTACTATTGCTTTTGTTTCTAAGTCACTACCACCAAAGGAAAATAAGCTCACTATGCATGCTCAGTCCTTGATAGCTGTTAAGCAGTCTTACAAGATGGAGAGACTACTGAGGTCATTCAGTTTGAATGACAGGTACAGCTGTGTATCATCAGCATAACAATGATAGGAAATATACTTAAAGTGACTAATTCAATAACAGAGGGGAAGCATGTAGAAGGAAAACAGATTAGGACCAAGGATTGAACCCTGAGGCATACCACATGTCATTGGAGCAGATGAAGAGACATATTCACCAATAACCACAGACAATGTCCTATCCGACAGGCAACAGGCAAACAAGTCAAAGGCAAGTCAAAGGCAGTCCCAGCTATACCCACCCACTGCTGCAGCCTACTAAGGAGAATGGAGTGGTCAATAGCGTCAAAATCTGCACTCAGGTCAGCATGCATTAGGATATCATTTGAAATACTCATATTAGCAGTTTCAGTACCTTAGATGAAAACCTGACTGGAATTTATCAAAAATGTCATTATCAAGGACATGTAAGACTTGCTCTAGCATTTTGGAAATGAAATTAAGTTTGGATATACTGTAGGTCTATAGATATGGGGAAGAGATGGGTTGACGCTCGGCTTTTGAGCTCTAGGATTTTGCTTGTTACAGTAAATCAGGTTGGAAAAATAAACAGCTCTTGCCTCCTTCACTTTCTGATTATAAGATGAGAGTAGTTCCTTCATATATGTATAGTGAACCTCAACTTTAGTGTTTTTCCACCTACGCTCAACCCTTCTGCTTTCTCTTTTAAGATATCGGATGCTATCATTCATTCAGAGAGATGAGTTAACAGTATGAATATATTTGTTTTTAAAAGGAGCGACCATATCTAAAGTTGGGGGGGAGGGGGACGTTGTTGGGTCTTTGGGCCTTTGTGTTTCAAGCGGCAGTAGATATGGTCATTTTGAAAAAAGAATAGGTAATTTTGCTGTCTTGATTGCCTTGTTGAGTAATGTCTTGGCTAACTGGTATTTCACCTCATCACCCTTCTTGTAGGCCTGGTCTTTGGTGTTTCTCGGTCACCTTGGTAAACCATGGCTTGTCATTGTTATACTTGACAATGGTTTTAGTAGGTAAACATGTTTCCTCACAGAAGGCGATGTAGGAGGTGACTGTGTTGGTGTAGTCATCTAAGTTGTTGAATGCACCCCCCATGGCTTCCCAGTCTGTGGTGCTGAGGCAGCTGAGCTCATCCACTGCTTCTGTGGCCCACCTATGAACTGTTGTTTTGGTTGGTTTGCAAGTTTTCAATTTTTGCTTGTATGTTGCACCAAGTGGATCATTGCCTGGTCAGAATTGTCAAGAGGGGCACGGGGGAGTGAATGAAAAGCACCTTTAATTGTGGAATAGAGGTGGTCCAGGATTTTCTCCTCTTGAATTGGGCGGCTGACCAACTGTTTCTTTTTGAGGGAGCTGACATTTTCGGTTGCAACGGTTGAAATCGCCCATGATGAAAATTGCAGTTAGGGTGTTTACTTTCCAAGTCTGTGATCTGCTCTGCCAGCAGCTGTTGGGCTGCCTGTGCATTAGCCTGGGGTGGGATGTATAGTCTAGCAAGAATGATTGACGCAAATTCTCTTGGACAATAATACGGCTTTTATAAACTGTGATTCCAGAATGGGAGAGCAGGATTTTGAAATGACAGAGGCATTGTTGTACCAGTTGTTGTTTACAAAAAAACATATACTACCGCCTTTGAATTCTTACTCAGTTCCGCGTCTCTGTTGTTACTGATCAGCTGGTGGCCTGCCAACTGCACTGCCTCATCAGAAATCAACAACGTACGCATAGTTGTCTACCTACTGAGTAGCACACTACACGTGCGTTAGCACTGATTGTCAGTGTTGCAGTTACAAAACAAAAATACACAGGAAACACCTGAAATCCAGGTCGGCAAGTTGCTCTTCGAACTGCTCCATTTATATCCTTAGACAAGGCCAGCGGTGGCTATGGGCAGGGGTGGGCTCAGCCCACCCAAACGTGCGTCTTGCCCACCCACATGGGAGGAAATTACGGAGGGGACAGGGGGACCCGAACCCCCCTTCCTGGGAGCTGTCCTCCTCAATATATTGTTGTAAACATAACTATATAATTTTAAATAATATAATAGTATGCATTGAAAGCACACAAACCCACACACACATTAGACCTCGGTACGAGTGTCTGTGGAAGTATGTCATCCAATGAAAAGAAATGGTATGGAGTTGATTACGTTAAAATCTGGATGAAGGAATTTTTTTTATTTTATGGTAAATCTGCCCTCCTCTGACTCAAATCATGGCGTAGCAGCAAACGTAGAAATGCTGCTTCACTACCTCCCAATTTCCCTGCTTCAAACTGTTCTTTATTAATTGAAATAGAATAAAATAGAATACTACTTTATTAATCCCCATGGGGAAATTAATCTTCTGCATTTAACCCATCCAAACACCCCATACACAAACACACAGCCTGGAGGCTGGAGAGGCCCGAGGGCACAATGGCAGGAGCTTGCATCTGATTTTGATTGTTGTCATTTTTGCCAGATTTTTGTGCCATCTGGCCAGGGATTCCAACCGGCAACCTTGAGGCTACTAGTCCACTTCTCTAACCTCTAAAACCGGCCCTGTCCTTCGATATGATATATAGAATAGAGAGGATAGGATATGGTGACCAGACATCCCCATTTTTCGGTGACTTCGCTCCTCCTCGACTTGTCCACAGAAATGTCCCTGGAAAAAAAACAAAAAAATTGTGGTTTAGCCAAATTGATTGGCCGTCCTGTGATTTTACTGCAGAGCAGTCTCTGGATTTGGTGAACATTTGAATGAATGCATGAACATTTGGACCAGAAAAATTGGTTTTACTCCAAAAAATCTGGTCACCTTAAAATAGGATTAGCCAAGACAATCCTGAACATATGCACCTCGAAAGTGGAGAAATCGCCTATGTCCACAGAGCAGCAGACCTAGCAAAAACAGCCGGCAGGCGATCGCCTTCAGTCAAGGCAGTGTTGTCTCTACATTTCAACCAGGTCTCAGTTATAAACAAGAAGTCATTATTATGAGACACAAAGTCTCTTAGGATAAAAAAAGCTATTACGCATGAATCTAGCGTTAATTAAAGCCAACATTATAGTGGGTTTCATGATGTCGATCGGAGCTGCCAGAGCCACAGGGAGCAGGTTCTCATGATTGACACCACCGGATTTGAATGATGATGTTACCAGAGGAAGGCGCGGGGGGAGAAAGCATTTCTATCTCTCTATCTCTCTCTCTCTCTCTCTCTCTCTGCCAGTTTCCTTTCATTCCCTAAAATGAATGCATGAAGGCAACTGTGCGATCATTAATTTATCCATCCCCTCGCTTTCTCTGAAACCAGAACTAATCCACCTGTTGCATTATTCACTTAGAACTAGCAGTCCCATTCCTACATCAATATTTCAGTGGGGACCAGCCACCTCTGCTGACCCTTGGCTTCACTCACTTAGTGTTATGAGATAGACAGGGCTAACCATATAGCGGATCATTTTTAGTCAGTGGGCAATTTTGTTCAAGTGTATGTGGATCGTGTGAAGGCAACATGACCAAAAAAAAAAAAAAAAAACCCAAACAAAACAAAGAAATATTTCAGATCAATCGTTTTTGGGGGAATCCAAGATAATAAATGTAATAGACACCTGATGTACACACTTCCTATATCCGCTATAGTGTTTATGTTTCTGAGTGTTGTTTGTTTAACTGTATGGATTATTATGGTGTCAGTGCTGTTGGTGTATGGATATATCTGTAAGGCAGATGTCAGAGGTTGTGTCTGTTTCACAGATGGGCAGATTAGTGTCTAAAACCAAAGTATGGCAGCACTTTCCTTCGAATGTATAATTAGCCGTGTTATGACTTCATTTTGAGTCATAATTCTCAACATAGCCCTCGGTGATAATCTACTCCTTTCCTCTGTGGGTTTTTAGGGGAATAATGGCGGAAAAAAAATCTATAGCCTTGAATCGAGTTGATCTTTACTTTATTTATTTCTATAGGAGATGACACTGTAATCCTCTAGGTCTTACACTCAATAACCTATATTAAAGGTGCTATTTGTAATGTGATAAAATAGTATATCTGGTGATGGTGATGTCTGAAAGCTTCCCCTCTCTCTCTGTTTTGATTGTGCCTCAGTGGTGCTGTTTTCCTCTACTTTCTGCTCTTTGTTTTGCTTTGATGACCCATCAAACAGATCCTCCCCTCAGTCTGCACAAGCCAGAATACCGTGCTTCTTGTTTTGGTTTGTTATTGTAGTTGTAGTTATTGTACTCAGTAATGCTAGAGTGCCAATCTTACAGAACCTTTAATTCATAATGACTGCATAAAGTTGATTTCAAAGCTTTCCGCTATGAAGTTACTTGTACTGCCTTTACGTAAGTTGAAGTTAATTTATGAATCCAAATGTTATGGTCATGGCCTTGGAAAGTTGTCAACATGAACAAGTCTCATTCAAAGATAGCAACCGACAAAATAAAAAGCAAATGTTGTCACAAAAAGCAAATGTCTCACCAATGCCAAAATGCTGGGCTATTTAACATATTTTACGGGTCCATACAAAATGTTTTCTAACTTTAACAATGAATGGGCTATATCAATCATCATTGTCGCAATTATCATTGCCTGAACACTAAATGTAATCCATAAAAACCTCAACTAGACCATATTAAATTCCTTATCCCCTTTTCCATCTTTTTCAATTCATTTTTTATAGAGATCTGGCTTTAAGTGAATGTTTCCTAATACATGTGCTATATGAATAATACACAGTATTTGAAAACTAAAATTCAGTTGTGTATCATTTTATCCGTACAATGCTATCTATGACCAATAGTGTATGAACTTCAGTCTTCTAGCTGTTCCTGACTGGGCCAAAGGTACGTGTCCAGTAAGTCTACAGTACATTCTCATAACTAAGCTAGGATGGTTTTATTAACATTCTGGCACATGGACAATTTCATCTTAGTACCAGAAACCAGAGAACCAAGACACTAATTTGTGATGTCATGAATGTCCATAAAGGTTTACTAAGCATCAACTGAGAAGCATTAGAAAAACATTCAGGACATTGATGAGTTTAGTCTTGGCTGGCTTGTTTGTATCATTGTAGGCTTGTTCATGAACATAAATATACTTCTTGCTAGAAGTATAGAATCTTATTCCAATCTTCTCATGCCAGATAATGAAGATGAGAAGATTGGAAACACTAAAATATGTGAATCACAAAACATCTTTAAATCAAAGCACTAGTTTCATTGTTTTACTTTTTTGTCTCCTGTCTTCAGAACATCTTTGTTTATGTGATTTGAAGGTCTTTTCTCTTCACCAAGGAGTCTGGCATACCTTCTAAGGTTGCATGAGAATCGAGTGTTTACTCTTGTGTCTCTTATTGCTGCAGTTAACACACTGATCCATGTTTGTTTTCCTTTCCAAGTGCATGTTACACTGTTTGATAGCATGGTAAAAAGAATACAGTCTCACCTGTAATGAAGGTTAGGAAGTGTTCGCTGGAAGGGTTTAATTTAAAATCCTGCTGAATGAAAACCAGAAATACATAATATAATAATAATGTAATAATAACATACTGAAATACATGACGTATAGATAATTTCTCAAGGATTCCTGAAAGAAATTTCTTGAAATCTAATTAAATCAAACTATAGATTATTGGCTCTATGAATGTATTACTTGTTGTTGTACTTTGTTTATGTTACGTTATATATTTGTTTATTGCTTGTGTATAGTACACGTAGACATGCCTCTATTGTAAAATTAAGTTCAAGTTGAGAGGAGATTATAATCAAAGTACTGTAGACTATTATACTTGTCCAGGGAGAATTGATGCAGCTGAGTTACTATGACAGTTAACTATTCAGCAGCTTGACCGTAACTGTAGTGTATCTCTAAGTTGGCTTATCGTAAGTCCTCCTTGTTGTTCATAAGTGCTTTAATGTGCCAGTAATTACATTTAACTGCCAGGGCCATTCTGGCAGAACTGGTTTGAAGACCATAATATGTTTAAAGCCACTGGCTCAACCGCAATGAAACAATTAGAATCATTGAGCTGAACTGTTGGTCCCTAATGGCGCTCTCGTTCTAGGCATGAGCAATCAAGACTTATCCAAGGCATGACCCACGGAGCCAGAGGGGATCAACACCAAGCCTTCTAGGTTTGTATCCACAAAGCCTCTCACATTGATCTAGAATGAGAGTTTCTCCAGTGAATGAATAAGATCATAGAAATGTGTTTTGTTTGCTGACCCTAGATCACTTCTTCTTTGTGGAACTTTTTTTTTTTTTTAAATTTGGCCCAAGATTGCACACAGTTAAAGCCAAAACCACTAGACAACAAGACTGACTCATTTCTTTCCAATGAGGGGAAACAAAGCTATTCAGAAATGTGTCCCGCATCCAAAAATTGATATATTCATCAAGAGAAATACTGTAATGACAATATGACCCATGTGTAATTGATTAACAAATATTGTGTCACAGCAAAACAAGTACATTAAATTATATTTTATCATTTTTATAAATCAAAAATTCTGTGTCATCACATCGTTTGTTAAAATCTGTAAAAATATTTGATTGACATTGCTCTCCAGAGAGGGAAGCCCCTACAGCCTTCCTAAGTAGTTCAGAGAAGAAAGATGAATATGTGGCGCATCAAAACATCCAACAAATTGTTTTCTGGTGTGACGAAACATTCTTTCCCTCACGGAGACTAACTTCTAACATCTGAGCCTGGTTAGGAACGTTGCACTGAACAACAGGAATGGCGGGAGAGACAATGGGCAAATCAATTACTAATCAATAAATAACTATTACTGATTAAATAACTGAAATAACACGAAATAATTGACTAAATAGTCATTGAATTCTGTGAGTAATTGGTTAATGCAATATAGCTGATCTATTTGTTTTCTATCTTTTTTTCTGTCACTAAGAGGTTGTGACAGTAAGAGAACCATGTGTTCTGTGTGAGTGTGAGCATGTGTGTGTGTGTGTGTGTTTGAAATCGTGCTGTGTGTTGTCATTCTACACCTCTGAATTCAAGCCGCAATGCCACTGACCAGATGTTATCTCCTCTGTCACTCCCTTTCTCATTTGCTCCTCTCCTCTCCTTTCCTCTCCTCTCCACTTCTCTTTATTCAAGTGTTTTTTTCCATCCACAAACAAATGTGTTCTTTAAAAAAAAAAAAAGCAAATTAATTGTGTCTTCATCTTATCTGCGCACATATTATACCTACGTACTCAAAGGGCACAGATAAAAAAACAACCTTTTCCCTGGTCCATGGTGAAAACTCAAACACACACACACACACACACACACACACACACACACACACACACACACACACACACACACACACACAGCGTTTGTTGCCCTCCCAAAGCCAATTAAAGAAAAGTAGGTACTGAAATTATGCAATCACCCATCACCACTACATCAAAATGCAGGAAAACCACATCATAAATCAGTAATGTTCATTAAACAACCAATCAAACTCCCAACAATAGTCTTAGATGTCTTTCTATGGGATCCCTCATCACATCTTTATTTACCACGTGCAGGACCTCTGCGACAAAGAGGAGGCTGTGAAGTTGACATGAGCGACAGGTCTTTGGCAGCAGCTACAAATGTACAGTCTGCACAACTGTCATATAGAAGCCGCTGGCTGGCTGCAGATGTAGCCATTGTATTGGTCTCATTGTTTCTGTTCGACGCTGCAGCAGTGCTAACCTGACGCGCCAGATGCTTAGTTACACAGAACCATCTGGGAAGTCTTCATTGGAAACTGTTTGGAAAAGGGCAGGCACTTTCAAAAAATGCTTGGCAGGTGATTGGACGAACCATCTGTCTATCACCGTCTATCACGGGCTAATCGCCATGGATGTATTAGGTCGTCACACCTAAACCGCGGCCGTAGCTGCCAGTAGTTCATCATAGGAATCTGATTGGTCCGAACCGGCTGTGGTTCAGCTACAATCGCGTTAACTTGAAGCCTGACAAGATGGATTCTCGCGGTGAACTTATGATCTGGCAAATCCAGCTGCCTCGCAAGGTAACGGCACTGCTGCTCCACCGCGAAAGAGGACTTGTTTGGAAAATCCAGCGGTACTAATGCAGAATGCACCCACACTTGGAAACTGTCGCAATGGCTACCGATGTATGTAGAAAGAAACAGAGTGGAACGTGATCAATAAAGGAGAGGAGTCAGCAGCGGAGATATGGCTTTTGTCTGACAATGTGAAAAGGAAATTAAACAACGCTGAAACCAGACAGTAGACCTACATTCTTGAAAGGTGAAACACAGTAACACACGGAAGGTCATACTTCTCTCTCCTGAACACAGAGGGATGTTTATCTAAACATTAAGCTTTCAATGATCCAGGTAAGATAAATAACTTAGCTAGATAGTATCTGTCAAAACAGCTGAAGGGACCCTGACTGGGCTGCAAATCCTGCCGTGTGTCTTAAGACAGATAAAGGAAAGTCTTTCTTTGAGGGAGTCCTTCTCCGACGTGGTTGTCCCACGGAACCTCCATTATACGTCTGGGCACATAGAACGTGCGATGCTCGCAAAGTGGAAAATTCACATGACCGTTAATTATTTTAAAATGACTCAGTTACTGACGAGGTTAATTAAAGAAAATTCTCGTTAACCTCTTAATGTCAATTAGGTCTCATGAGGAAGTATTGAATGACTGAACACCCAGCATTTATTCCCCCTGCATAGGCAATAATAGTCAACATTATACAACACCAAGCAGGTCGGACACACGCCACAACAACAGGACAAAAGCGCATGAATGAAAAAGGGCTGAGAGACAGACCGGGTAGCGCAGGAACACCGTCAGGCGGGAGAGGAGAGAGAGATATGAAGGAGAGGCTTCCGTTCCTTCTGTTTGACCTGCTCTGCTCCACTGGTGGGGTTTGGTCTGGGAAGGGGAGGGGACAGAGAGAAGGGAAGAGGGAGGGAGAGAGAAAAG
>OMKK01030977.1:0-13405 GCA_900302305.1 Polymixia japonica | reverse complement strand
CCAGAGCTACACATATGATCCCTCAGCTTGATGTTCATGACAGGAGCTGTCTAATCCATCTTCATAGGACGGGGTAACCACCCCCACTGGGCAAGGTTAAGCTAACAAGTGCTCTTATAGCCCCGAGGTGACGCTGTTACGCTGGGTTTTGCTCCCGACTGGGCTTCTTCGATCAAAACAGCGCCCGGAAAGTGGAGAGTGGACTGGGGGAAGGGCTGGGTAAGAAAATGAAGTTGGTGGGGGTGTGATGTCATCAGTGATATTAAAGGTTTCTTCTGGCCTGCTGATGGAAAACTAATAAAGATGAATGCTTCTTAAGTTTCATTCATTTTTTATCGGGGTGCAGGCGCTTACACGCCACGCACACACAAATGCGCAGAAAAACCATTTTACCAGCCACAACCTCAACTCTTTTCTAATAAACCAAGTCAAGCTTGACTGGAACGGTTGGAGAGAGAGAGGGAGAGAGAGAGAGAGAGAGAGAGAGAGAGAGACAGAAAGTGAAAACAAGTTTTGAAAAATGGCCCCACAGGGTGTATTTATTCCACTCTTATGGTTATAGATGATCTATAACATTGCACACCACTCACGGATACATGTGAATGTAATGAAATATATACATCAAACCAGAGGTTGCAGGGAACGCGGGGACACAGATCAAGCTCGTCTCTGGCACGTTCTGTGAAAATGTGTTTATGCTGCTGTTAGTTTTCTCCTTAAACGGCATATCATGGGGGAACCAATTTGAATATGAAAGCAAATGCAAATGCTCTGTCGCGTATGTTGCGCAGGCAAAAAAAAACAACAAAAAAACAAAAACAAAAAAACCCCCTGATGTTTGAGATTTAACCATCTCTATTTTTATTTCTAAAACCTGAATATGGAACGGTTCGCGTTGAAGCGGCGAGCGCTGTCGTACACAAGGGCAAACATGTTTCCTGTGAAATATGTGTTGTTAGTGTCACGGAGGGATCGCTCCGTCTCAATCTCTGCCAGGCGTTCACGAGGAGAGAGTTAAAATATGAGAATTCACGTGCGTCGGAGCGTTCAGTTAGGTCCTCATCTGTGACGGCGTGAACACGCACACACACAAGCAACACGCACGCATACACACACACACACACACGCATGAACAAACTCACTAACACTAACAGGTCACATGTTTGCAAGCGCACATCCGAGACACGCTCCCTGACACGCCAGCGTTTTTTTCATCGAGCGTATTCAGCGAGTGAGTGAGCTGAATTCTCCCCTCATCTCTCCTCGTCACCGCCGCGGTTAATGACTTCTCCCTAATGTGTCCATAAGCTCTTTTGAGAGGAATGATTGCCAGGTAAGACTGCAGGCCACACCACATGTCTGGCTCTCTCCTGCAGTAATTATCTTAACCATGGAAAGGGAAGTGTGTGTGCGTGTGTCTGTACGTATATGTGTGTGTGTGTGTGTGTATAATTACTTAAATTGTGTGTGTGTATGTCTGTGTGTGTGAACAATCCATACAAGGAAAGAATTAAAATCAGACAGATTACTGAAAGGGGTCATTTTCAATCCACTATGGAGGTTCCAGGGAATCTGAATATTAATATTAATATGTGTTGTCATATAAATTTATTTTGGATTTTGGATTTTTCCGCATTGTCCTACTATTAAGCTCCCAGTATTCACAAATGTTATTGTTGTAAATAAATGAAAGGCCAATTCAATCATGCACCTTTTCTCAGTTAAAAAAAAAAGTTTTCACACTGAATGGCAATTGTGAAAAATGATCCAGTGCTGAAGAAACAAGGAAGTTTAATACTGGGTTGTCAAGTTGACTGGCAGGGCTGCTAAGCTAGGTCACCAGTGCCAACTACGGTGGCCCTGAAGGGGCTCCTTCTCCTTAACAAGCCCCACAAGCTGAGGATGAATAAGGCAATAAAGCAAATAGCTTCAACGGGTTCCATAGAGCGCTGCAGGAACGAGTCCTAAAGAGTTCCCTCATCTCAAAGTCAATGGGGTTTTTTGTATAGGTTTTTGGTGCCTAAAATAAGTAACCTGACACAGCAAATGGTTTGTTACACAGAACCATCTGGGAAGCCTTCATTGGAAACCACTGGATACTTGGCAGGTGATTGGATGAACCATCTGTCTATCACCGTCTATCACGGGCTAATCACCCTGGACGTATTAGGTCGTCACACCTAAACCACGCTTGTAGCTGCCAGTAGTTACACCTAGGACGCCGATCGGTCCGAACCAGCCACACAATCGCATTAACTCGAAGCCTGAGTCTCGATCGCGATTGTCGTGGTGAACTTGCGTTCTCGCGAATCCAGCTGCACAAGCTTAAGAGATTCTCACGTTTTGTTCTACGACATAAAACACGTCAGTAAATACCCCACTCGTGAATTTTGAAGCTTTCACGTGGCTAAATGAGCCAACAGAGGTTGTCGGGGACATTAAACGTCATCACGCGGTGATTAGTTCTGGTGACCACCATTAGTGGTTGGAAGTCATGTGACCGCGGTGTAGTTCGTTTATAGCCTAACGTCGGCTTTTTACTTCTGCCGATTGCATTTACACTTCAAAAATCATAAAAGTGGTGTTCATTTGTGAAGATTATCTCTGAACAAAATGTGTACGTATCATAAACCTTTGTTGTCCACCCCCTCTACTAGTTAATGTTAGAAAGGGCGTGTGAAATGTATGCATAGGATGCACATATGTCTATACAACCGCTCGCATAAGTTCATTTGACTGTGGCAAATAAAATGCGCGCAACTTTGCACCATTTGCAGTAGTATTTTTTGTATCTCTCCTTCAACATTCGTAACATTGTTTTATGCAAACGGTTAATTCAGGAAACCACTTAAGAGGCACTTAAGAGATGCAAAATTGTACAACCGTTACCTTAAACCCTGATCAGAGTGCTTTTTGCAGGTTGCAAAATGTGAGGCACACTGCCTTTTTTGTTGAAGCCTACAGTTTAAAAAAAAAAAAGAGCAGCTTACTGTGTCTTATACAGCCGCAATAAACAAAGTGAAAGAGAAAGCCAGGCAAGAAGTTGCTGGAAATCCATCCGTGGTGATAACTGTCTGCTGGACGCTGAGGCCAACGGCTGCTGGAAGGAACCACCAGCCTCCACGGAGACTACAGGTTAGAGGCAACTGTAGTCACCTTCAACACACTCTGATTGACCTCACATGCATTATACCGTCACACGTGTTACCGTCAGTCTGAGATCCAGGCTTTTACTTACGAGTTCTTACTGAGCTTACTTTTATATTCTCAATGCATGTGCATGGAGACTATGGGATTTAGTCCTATTTAACTGAAGTTTCAGAACAGGGGAGACACTGTATGTCTCTGTATATCTGTGAGTAGAGCGTGTCACAAACACTACGAGGGATACAGGTCTACAAGTGTATACACTTATAATATATTGAAAAAGAGCTTTGGATTGAAGTCTCCTCCATATTTCAGGATGAGCAGCCATATTAAATGACCCATAGGTCCCTTCGTTGGTCTGCAGTGATCTGAGCTTGTATAGTAAGATAAGAAGCCCTGACCCAGGATCAGTGGCCAGGTCACATGACCACAACCTCATTATGACTTACTGAGAAACAAACTGGTCAGAACAGCACTCCTTCTGGGTTTATGCTTACAGGCCCAGTAATAATATAGCACCATGATTCACCTTACTCTATGTTAAATTAACAAATGAATGACTTGGTCATGTTAATCATATTTTTTGTAGAACTGTGACTTAATACTATTAAGAAATACTATTAAAACATCTCCAGAAAAGTATTATTATATTAATAATATATTATATATTCATTATTAGATTATGACAATTAATTATTAATAATACATATAATATAAGTTTCCCTGTGTGTGAAATCATGTACACTTGTGACATCACAAGTTCAGAATCTATATACAGCAGTTGCCGTGTATTTGTTGCATTTTCCACCGTGATTTCACTGTGAAGTAGAAATGAACTCCACATCCACATCCAAGCCTCTGGCTAACATCACCTCTAAGCTGGAGAGAGCTGTTGATGAGGAAATCGATCTCATCCCACTGTCTTTGGTCCATTCTGTTGCAAGTTCTATCGTTACTGATGACATCTATTCACTTTTGCTGGATCCAGAATCCAGTAGAATTTGTTGTTGCATCGTGGAGCACGTCCACGTCCGGCTGCAGGAGAAAGCAGCAAAATACAAGCGGAATAGAGTGTTCCTAAAATCACTGGAGCAACTCACTGATGACAGGAGGAGCGCTGAGTTCTCCATCCACAAGGTTAGACCAGCATTCATGGAATCGTTGGGATACCGGTGGAAAGACAACCTAGACCGGAATCCATGGTATAGCTAGATGCTGGGATCTAGCTATACATTTAGCTCTCTGCAACAACTTAGCAGAAGTGACCATTGATTGCTTGAGGGCCACTGTGACCTTTGCTGAGGGCATGAAGAGTGGAGACAATACACCACGCGCACGCACACACACACACACACAGCATTGCCTGAGGCCTACTGTGACCTTGGCTAAGGGCACGAAGAGTGGAACACACACAAATTACAACCTTTAATAAATTGTATTCAGTGAATGAATCATAAATGTTTTTCTGACTGGTGTCCTGGACTCACTGCTGAGATTCCACACTACACTACACTTATGTCAAAGCCTAAGCCTAATGTATGTATGTCTGTTTGGGGGTCTGCCACATGAAATGACCTGAGAACTGCTGTTTTAACTTGTATTCTATACTCCTGGTAGATTAATATTAAATGCCAGAGTCACCGAGCAATTTATGATAAAATAATAGCAGAGTGACTACCAGCACAGAGTGGAGAATTATATAACACGGTTCAGATTGTGGATCCCATGGATTAACTCCTTCCTCTAGACTGCACATTAATTCAAGTTTATTTCCTCAACATGGGGTGGAACATCACTAGTGCCCACATCTGGATGAGGGAGAAAACATCTTCCCAATTCACCCAAACAAGTTTGTCAAGTCTCACATTCCTTCTGTCTTTTGTGTGTGTTGATGTTGTGTGCCAGGGCCCTGGTACTGTGCATGCTGTCTCACTGGAATAGCTGTGACACACCTACATGGAATGGAACCATAATTAATTGTATTAATTTACACCTGTGTTTACCCTGCCAAAATGGCCGCTGTGAAAAGGGCCCTTTGGCTTTGACCACATCACCCTACACAGGGTACAAAGGATGTTAGCTAACAACTAGTCATGAGCTAACTGGAGGAGGGCATTAAAGCTCAGTGAATCTTTGCAGTAAAAGGTGAATAAATGTACACACAAAGTACGTCTTTAACAGCATACCTTTGTCATTGTACACCAAGAAACATCGTCCTACTGGTCCATCAAAAAAATGGATGATCTTTTAGATGCTCCATAAGCAGGGTGAGAAACTCAGCAGTAAATTTAACCAGCACGTCGCAGTTCTCCGAATAGGATAGGATGTCCGCTGGAAGCCCAGGAGCGCTCCATCCTAAACATTGGACCGTGTTATATTAAACCTACTGACCCTGCCGCGATCAATAGGAAGTACCAAGTTGGAGATCATTTCTGGTAGCGTCACACTTGTCTGCTCCCTATAAACATGACATAAGTCTGACTTACATCAACGGTAATGCAATCAATGTTTGGTGTAGCAAATATTTTAAATTGTTTTTTTTTTTTCCATACAGTATGATAGTATTATCATGGCAGCACACTATGATGAAATATTTTACCAGCCTGTGGACAAAGACAACCCCACTGTACTAAGTGTCAGCAATTTCTGATTTACACAGCTGCATCTGGGAAGTTACTGGCAGCAACGGAAATTGGCTTGTGCTCCTCCTCAACAGCAATGTGCTCAACCTCCTCAACAGCAACGGATGCATAAAGATCTGTGTATTCTCTACAAAACGCAGAACAAATTGTAAACAGTGTTCACTG
Organism: Polymixia japonica; assembly: GCA_900302305.1. Taxonomy (NCBI): domain Eukaryota; kingdom Metazoa; phylum Chordata; class Actinopteri; order Polymixiiformes; family Polymixiidae; genus Polymixia; species Polymixia japonica. The sequence goes on along the minus strand of OMKK01030977.1, from coordinate 7,451 downwards.
TAGAGTGCTGCACTCATAGGCTCTCCACACTGATCACTGTGATTGTCCTAAACATGTTGTAGACCTGTAGCAAGTGGTCTTGGCCGTGATTCATTGAGAGCTACTTAGAAGATCCTTACAATCTGAAACATAAAGTGTAAACAAACACAGATTACGCATGAGAGAACCTCAGTGTAACAAACCACAGCAGCCGAAAAAAGTGAAAAACACCTTGATTCCGCTGATTCATTCAGCACCTGTTCAGTCTTAATCGCTGATGAATGTCCATGACCACCTGTGAAAAATACAGCATATACGTATTAAAATGACAGAATGGGCATAACAAGGGAGAGATTCTGGAGTTACAGAAGAACTCTAAACCCTTAATTGTGGAATAGGGGCAACTAATACAGTGCAATCTATGTCATGTTTGTCCTCATGAACACATTCAATTTGGCCTTGCTGCACTGCATGTTTAGAGAAAACCTACCCTGCTATAAGCGAGCCAATGTATAATAGCAGTACAACACATTAAACACACACACACACACACACACAAAGACACACACACACATACACAAAGACAGACAGCTGGAAGCAAAGTCAAGGCCTGTTCTGGAGTGAAGAGACAATCATGGGTGAGAGAGAGAAAGAGAGAGAGACAGAGAGACACAGAGAGAGAGAGATTTGCTGATTCCACATCAGCAACAGTGGACCCATACTCTATGAGACATGCTGTCATAGTGAAACAAACAAAATGGCTTGGGTTTAGATATTATTACTTACACTTACCTCTCCCTCTTTGTGCACCGGTGTGCTTTGATACCAAAGTTCAATAATCTGAAAGAAAACAAACAATGTGCATATCAGTAAATAAGGGAATACCTAAACTGATTCTGAACCAGCATCCATTCATGGCTTTTAAAAAGAAGCAAACATTTTCATGGATATGTATGTTTGTTAATAGCTAATTTAAAAGCTGCAACACGGTACGTGTTGGCATCACATGACCTGCTAACCTTCCCTGCAATCTTTCTCTAGGCATATGAAAAGATTGATTCTGCCGTATGTCTTTTCAATCTCTTTTTTTTATATTCCTCCAGTATAAATGGCCTTTCTGTTCCAGGAACATAGAGCACCTCCGAGCCACCAGGATACAAAAGTACATGGAGTCCCTTCCTCCAGATTCTTGTGGAATTATTTCATTTTTGCCACAGCCTGTTTCAGCAGGTCAGCTGATGTTTCCTCTGGATTTCCTGTGTTTTCTGTCATACGTTAAATCACCTTTCCGTGATACCATCAATCCAGTGTTTATCTGGAAAATAAAACATAAGCAGCTCAAATTTAGGTTAATGAAAAAATATATAAAATATAAAACATATATTTAGAAGTTAATAGGAGTTAGTGGGAAAAAGTCAACCTGTGGTTTTTGCGGCTCCTGTTTCGGTTTTCCTCTTGGAAACAGGACAGGACATGGATTTTATTAGAGATGGAGATGACTCTTCTGCAGGAGTTAAAAGAATTGGCCGTTAACATGTGAAGTTAGCTAGCAAACGCTAACACTGCACGGGTACAATGAGGGGGGGTGAGTCGGGGGATGGGTGGCAGCAGAAAAGGTGAGACAATGAGACAAAATGATACTATATGCTTGTATTAACTTTATTTTCTTCTGCGTATTGCCATTGTTTCTGGTATAGCAATAACCGTAGCACAGGACTGTCTTTCACGTCAGCATCTCTTCCATTAATGTACTGGCAAGGACAGCCTGAATGCATCTTTTACACCTGCATGGTTTAAATAGCTAGGCTACTATAGCTGCGTTTGTCACAGTTTAAAGACCCCATGAAATCAAAATAGATGTTTACGTTTAAAAAAAAAAATTTTTTATTGCATATGTCTTGCGCTAATCATCACCTATATGCCAGTATCTGTTTTTTTGTTTTTTTTGTTTCGGGTTTTGTAAATTTGTTTCAGGTTTTGTTACTTTGTTTAGAGAATTGTTGTTTCGTTTTTCAATTTGTTTTGTTTTCTGATTTGTTCATTTGTTTTCCGGGTTGGTAATGTATTTTCTGATAAGTTAATGTATTTTTTGATTTGTTAATATGTTTTGCACTTCAGGGCCACCGTATTAAACAGCCAGAGGAGAGAAATCAGAGAGAGAGAAGAGCAAATTATTCACAGTACATGCTCTTAGAGAAAGTGTTTTGTGTGTGTGAGAGAGAGAAAGAGAGAAACAGAATTGCTGGCATCAAATCACTTTAGCCTCTCCATTTATTTATCCATCCACCTACCCATCGATCCAAAGAGAGAGAGAGAGAGAGAGAGAGAGAGAGAGAGAGAGAGAGAGAGAGAGAGAGCCCAAGAGCCTAAAAGGAGTGCAGGTTATTCGCACATGATTTACCACTTATATTAAAACGGGAATATATTATTTCCTAAATTCAATTTGAGAAGAGGGTGGTGTCAGCATTTTGCCTGTCATCTCCATCAATGGATAGAGACGTGGATGGATGTGAACGCCTGCTCTTATTCAAGTCTGATTCTCCTCTAGCATCTCCTCAAACACACACACACACACACACACACAACACAAAGCACATGCCCACAAGAGCAAATACACACCTTTGACAGCAGCGAGGGGATTCTTAATCTAATCCTGGCGTTGACATTTGGGAAATAAGCTGCCCTGCAGCCTTTACTGCAGCGTGAAACAATCGCATAAAGTGTGAGAGAGAAATGTTTCCCGTCCGACGATCCAAACACTTTAAATAACAGATTTTCAAATAACTCTGTTGTCGCTGCTTATCCTTTATTCACCGTTATGTCTTGATGTTTGCACACCCCAGGTTTGGAATGCCATAATGTCATGTACGTAAATATACATAATACACACATACTATATGGTCCTATACTCCGCTTTAAATAAAAGCCTACTCGTCCATCGCATACGGAGGAGCCACAAGATAACAAGAAAAAGCTTAGACGCAAAATATGGCCCCTGTGTGACTGCGCGCTCCTCCTCCATGCGCTCCTCCTCTGTGTGCACGGGAACAAGCCCGCCGGCCTGCCTGTCACTTAGAAATTCAAAGTCCTCATCCAGAGAGAGACGGAGAGAGCGATAGCACGAGGCCTCAGGACAGCCCTCACACAATCTGGCCCAACCAAAAACAAAACGACGTTAACTATTGGACATCCAGCACAAAAACTCAAAAGCAAACTCCAACGCTACGTGGCTCTAAATAGACAGTACACAGTGGCAGACCATCTGACCACGCTGACCGATCGGAAACTGAGAAAGACATGAACTATGTACAGACTCGGTGACCACAGCTTGGCCACAGAGACCTGCCGACACAGGCAGACCTGGCCTCCGAGAGAAGACAGGCTGTGTCAGCTCTGTCCGCAGAGAGAGGTGGAGACAGAGCAACACTTCCTGCTACAATGTAGCACATATGAAGACATTAGAACAAAGTTCTTCACAAAAATTAAATGTCAATTGCAAGATTTTGATACACTCTCTGACCAGACTAAAATGCAACAGCTACTTGGAGAGAATAGTGTCAGCGCCGTAGAAGCAGCAAGATATTTCAGCGCATGTCACAACCTCAGAGACAAGCAGCACAACAGCATGACAGCTGGAGCTAGTCTTACTCTGCCTTGTGATTTACTTCTCTACTTCATGAGTTTTTATTGTTAATTGTTTCTCTATTGATCCTAAACAAACATGAATTACTTCTATATACAGTAGACCTATAATAACACACACACATACAGAGTGGTCTAAGGACTAATTGGGAAGTTAGATTGGCCTAGCCAATCTTCAGGAGGAGCCAGGACCAGGAGTACGAAACATTAAGAGCAACGTAGACGAGGGGGTTGTCTTTTAGCCGTTAGTGGAGGTAGAGGCAGTGTTTTATTCTGCGTGCAACAGAAGACTATAATAACTCTGCGGCCTTAGTGGTAACACGAAGGTCATTACCACCACTGGAGACCCGGGACGGACAAAAGTCTAGACCGGCTAGAGTGATAGCGAAGTTGCTAAGGGTTAAGGTGAGTGCTGAGCGCATTAATTGCCCAGTGCAAAGCTTGAGCTGGGATATCGGGTTGAACCATAGCCCTTGAGGTAGGGGGTTCAGATGCCATTGTGGCCTTGTCAGCGCCAGCGTGACGTGGGAGAATTTAAGAGGGTTAAGGCAAAGGTGAGTGGCAGTGTACTGGGTTAGTTGCGAGGCCTAGGCCTAGGGAGAACAGACGGGGAGTGTAGCCAACGGGAGGTCTCGTCAGGAAACGGCTAGGGCTCGCACAAGGAGTTTAGCTGAATCCTTGGCGAGGAGACTGGATTTGACAGATGTTGTAAATCTTCTGGATCGTGTCGTTGCCAAGTGAGCTTCGAAAGGTCGTCGGGGGTCACACTAAGATTTCTGGTGGCGAGGGACTGGGGTCAACACAGTGTTATGAGCAGTAATGTCTTGAGGTCCTGGAATGGCCAGAATTTGACGTCAACAGCTAGATGTTCAAGGGGGTTACGCTTGTCCAGGGGAGCAGTAATGTATGAGAGGATGCCAGCCATGACATGCAGGCATTTAAAATAATTCAAAATAAATAATAAGAAGGCGGACATGGAGGAGAGAAAAGGAGGAAGGACCCACAAGCCATGAGAGAAAATAGAGAGAGAGAGAGAGAGAGAGCAGTAGAGAGACTGACATATAAAGACCCCCTGTCTGTATCTCACAGGGTCTTTTATGCAAAAAGGAGGGCAATTACAATCTTCAGGCTGGTTGAGTGGATGACTGAGTGACGTGTGTGTCATGATGATACCGGGGTTATAACAGAACAGAAGGTGTTAAAAGAATTTCTGCAGTCCTAGACCACTGGGGATTTGCTGAATACATTTACCGTCCCTCTGAAGGCAATAACGTCCTTGTCATGGAAGGGTGAATTTAATATGAACATGTATGTATTCAAACGGCATTATCATACAAGTGTCACAGAACGTCTCCTGTTCTAATATGTATTTCAAATTGGTTTTAGAGCTTAGTTTGGTTATTCCGTCATTTTGCATTTCGTCCCAAACATATCCTTCCATGTAACAGATGTCGGGCAGCAGCGAAAAACCCCGCATTTATTTTTCGTTGAGTGAACACAACTGCAAAAGCTCTCGAATGCAGACGTGAGCCCTCCGTCTAAACTGTGTCAACAAACTTCTCTTGCACTCTGCTCCCTCCGCGGCTAACTCCGGCTCCAAGATTGGACCCTGCCGATTGCCATTCATTGAGGCAAGTCATAACTCTGTCTAAGAGCACTCATTGAAGGCCGAGGCAAGGAAATGGGCTCATATATATGCAAACGCTAAAGGTGTGACGAGCATGTAAATGACAGAACACAACGGGTTTTGCCGTTGTAAACATAGCAAATGCTGGTGATTGCTAATAGAGAGAGCCTGCGGTTTGCACCGTGAGGAGGAGGCAGCTAGCAGCTGAGCAGGTGCTAATGATACAGCTTGGGTCATATTATCTGGCCCTGATTACAAACACTTGGAATACATTATTCCTGGAAAAAAGTTTGCTTCACACGAGAGAAGTGTACGTGCCCGTGTGTACACGCATGTTAGCGCACGTGGGCTTGCGTACACATGTGAGTGTGTGTACGTGCATTTGTGAGCACACGAGTTGTTGCATACAGTTTGTGTGTGTGTGTGCCTGGGGTGTGAGCATTAAGATTGATTCACCCCCGCAGGTCAAAATGAGATTGTTAGGCATACCACACACATTTGCTAGCGTTGCTTGGTTTATGATTGACCTCAGCAGCTGCTGCAGACTGTGTCTCCTCTTTTGTGAACTGGAGAAGTAAAAGCACTGCGGGGAAAATCTCTTGATAAACACAGACTTTAGCGCTTCTTCCAGTAGTTAAGGCCTCTCACACATTAGCAAGAAACGGCAAAGCCAAGAGCCGAAATCAAAACACCGCCATATTGGCAGGAAAGCGGGAATATTGCTTCATTCAATTCAATTAATTCACTCAGCGATGAGGTAGTTAACTCTTGGTAAAATAGCTAACGCTATACAAATTAGCACACCGACTACATTACACTGCCTGTTGCTTATGCTAACATTAACTAAGATGAAGTGACACTTACCCTTCCAGTGACGACAAAGCAATTATTACTTGGTAGACTCCAAAGATGAATATTCATCACACACTTTTTGTCCATTTGCATCCCTCCGGGAAAGTTCATCAGGTAATTGTAGATGTCTGGATACTGCATGTCTGGAACGTTGGCTGTTTCAATACTCGAATGAAAACCCGGGGACATTATAAGGGTCAGTAATGTTTAATCTAACAAGTTTTGCAATATTGCGTTCAATGTCCTTGGAATTAAAGTGTGCAGTGAACTCTGACAGCTTGAAATCAACGCTGGCGCCATTAACTTTTGCTCACGCTTTGCCTGTCAACATGGCGGCATAAACAAAACAAGTCATGTGACGCCCGGTGGGAGAACGAGATCTGTTAACCGTTTGTGTACCAAATACATTGACTAGACACTGATGGACAAAAATGGTTATATTTAAAAAATTTTGATCAAAATTATTGCTAGGGATAATTCAGTAGTCGCTGGATATTGGTATTCTACACCCTTGAACACAGATACATAATGACATTTCAAAGGAGAGTTTTCAAAGACAACGCAACTCAGTGCCATATGCTTGATAAGGGTGCATTAGTATTATCATTAGTTACGAAAACGATTAACGGATTATCTGATATCCTTATTCTTCAATTAACTCAGAATGATTTTGACGCAGGTCCACCGCTGTGACACCACAACTACTTTCGCTTATCCCGTTTCTGACCGAACAACGCAGAAGATAGCCGTACTCTAAACTGTCATTCCTTATCGCCTCCAATTCCTATTCCGGCTCTTTCTTAATACTTTTTAATACCATGCCATTTCCTCGTGGAGGGCTACATGCTGTCTCAGCAGTGGGCAGACAATAGCAGCGAGGGACATGGAGAGAGATTCAGGGGCTTAGTGTCTATGGGAGGGTGACCCCATATTGTTCCAGATGCATAAGGGACCAAACAGAAAAACCCGTGGATGAGGAGCCTTGGCTTAGCGTGTAATGCATAAAATGAATTTCTTAACCACCTCTCCTTCCCTCAACTCGTTCTCCTCTGCACTTGTTCGCTATAATTCCTCCCGTCCCACCTCCCCTCCTCTCCTCTCCCTCCCTCCCTCCCTTTCTCCCGCAACCGTGCACTTCCCTGTCACTTGCAAAGCTCATAAAATTAAAGTTATAATGGGGTTGTGTGTGTGTGTGGTGTGTGGTTGCGTGTGTGTGTGTGTGTGTGTGTGGAGTGAGGGAGAGGGGGAGAGAGAGAGAGGGTATAAATGTGATAGAATTTTTTTTTAGGTCTGATTGTGAGAGGGAAAGAGTCAAAGAAGGAACAAGTGTATAAGTTGAATGCGTGTGTGT
>OMKK01030965.1:0-17312 GCA_900302305.1 Polymixia japonica | reverse complement strand
CCTGCCAAATTCTCTACCCTATTATTTCCCATTCTCTCCCCCCTCTCTCTCCTCCCTCTCCCCTCTCCTCCCTCCTCCTCTCTAAACTAACTCTCTCCTCGGCCCCACCGCTCTTCCCCTCTCCCCTTTATCACCCATCTCCTACTCCCTTCCTTACTAGACGTCTCCTGCTCTCTCTCTCTCTCTCTCTCTCAGCCAATGTTTGCTTGGCCTTTCTGGTGCAGGGATCAAACCCCCGGCTCCCAGTCAGTGGAGAAGTAATAGAGATAGAGGTAGATAGAGGGGGGTGCAACAGGCAGAGCAGTTGGCAGAACAGCATCTGCTGCAGAGTAAGTATTATCTGCCCAGTATGAATCTACCACCCACGCCCATCGTTCTGACCTGCTGAGCCTGTTACAGCACAACGGTGTGGTCAAGCCAGGCACGGCGTGCGCTTTCCAGTCTGCTGAAGAGCAGTTCATAAACCAGGGAACTTAAAAAAAAAAAATCCTACCATCTCTATCATCGTTCTGATCTTATTCTAATCCTTTTCCTGGCATCTTACTCTTTCATGACCACTCTAAGGTCAGAGGAATTATGGGTATTGAGGCCCTGACAACTTCTCTGCTGTTGAATTAATTGTAAATTGCACTGGATTACTGTACCTAGTACCTAAAATGAAATTAATGTTTTTCTCTAGTGACATGATTTAAGGTTGCTGGCAGCTTTGGTGTTCTGACATGTAAAAGCTGATTGATTTGAAGGTCTGGCCAGCGTGGATATGTGTCAGTAATCAAAGAACAACATGTGAATATAGTACAAGCAGGAGCTGGTCCTCCCTTACTCTGACTTCCCCTCTCTTAGATGCAAGTCCTCCTTCCTCCCTCCCTCCCTTCCTCCCTGTCTTGCATTGACATACAGTATGTTTACACACATGCTGGCACACTATATCCTACTATGTTCACAAAGCTGTACTCTATCCAGCGCACAAGCAATTAAAAAAAAACAAATCTCATCGGCATTCAGATCAGTCAATCTAGTTATTTACCTTCCTCAGTTACCTGCTGTTCGTCCCACGTTGTGGCATGACAGATCAAAATTCACGCAATGGAATCATTAAAATATCCCTGACATTTTCCATTACACTGTTGTTTTTTGTCTATAATGAGAATGCATTTTTATGGGGAACAGGCTGCTCTACCACACAGCAAATAGCAAATAAGATTGACTCTGTCAGGCTCTAATGATATTCAAGACGTCGGACTCCCCCAGTAGAGCGAAGCAACGCTCCCCAGCTCCCTACTATTTTGCATTTGTTGTTGTTATAGATGTTTGTGGTCAGTACGGTGATTTGTCACTCTTAAATGTTTATTTATATCCCTTCAAGACAAAAAATAATGCCATATTTGTTTTTTTTAGCGTGGTTATAATTGAGTAATAAAAATCCCGACGCGTCCGTGAATTTAAATCAACGAATACACAGGTGGACAGAGATAGTTGTTTCCTTTCGCTTCAATGAATGTCACATGATAATTTAGACGGTTCATCACCCGTTATCTTCTCTATGTGGATGACTAGCCCACTTTCAAAACATCAGCTCGTATCTGTTGTAAAGGGAAACCTGCTGCATTCTGGCGTCATTATAGTATTTTTAGTGCGGTGAGAATTCGCTCCCTCTTCTTATAGTGTCCTTTATTGGAATCCTAATGATGATTTATGGCCAATATAAAGGTTAGTATTGAGTTGTAATGGTGAGTGCATTTTGTGCTCTTGAGCGAAACGGTGTCATAGCCCGAGGTGTATGCAATTCCTTTCAGACAATTACAGAGTATAGGGTACCGAGGTTAAGAAAGACATATGTGATAGTTATCATACAGTAACAAGCCGGGAGAATATGTAGGAAATGTTATTCTTTCACCACTAACACCCGAATACAATTCTGTGAAAATAACTGCTGTTTATGTTCTTAGTTGTTTTGAGTTTCACAAATAGGTGGACAACAGTGTCCCACCAGATGAGAACCCACCTTGTTTGCTGGAGAACCTAAAACTATTTTAATTACCCAGAATGCAGCGCTGACATGACATAGACAGTTTCTGGGTCATTGCCAGGTCAGTATTGTATGGAAACTGCAGCCCAGGAGTGGGAGTCAAAAATCTAATTGATTGGAGAGGATTGAGCTTTAGCACAGCTCCTCTCCGATCCCTGCAGACAGATTAGAACCAAGCATTCGGTCCAGTGGGGCACTCATTAGCTATAGTCTGTCTGCCGCTGACCTTATTAATTCACTAATGTAGACTTGATTCTTTTGTTTTGAATGCACTGATCCCATCATTGTGTCGCATTAGTTGTTGTGGGCTGCTGTAAATTGGATCAATTGAAACTCTGTATTCATCTATATTCCTAGACATACTGTATACATTTGACCTATTTTTATTCTATTGGCGCAATCAAAGTATTGAGATAAGAATAAAATAGATTTAACTTTACACATTGCACTGTGTACCGGAAGATATAAAATCATGAAGATGCTGGTTTGAAGAGGGGTTGGTCTGTTTTGACAGAAGCTGATGGTGTATAGAACCTGCAGTATCGACAAATCCATGAACCAATGGCCAAATTGGTTTCGGCCATTTGAATAGTCAATAATCAATACATTTGAAGTTTACAAGCTATCCTGTCACCGATTTGCAATCGATTTTGGGTCATAAAAACGATGCCTGAATATTAGCTTCCTGAATTCACTGAGGCATTTCTTCCAGCATATAAAACGCAACTGTTATATATAAGGAGCCTATAATTCTATGTTATTAGCTGTTGACTTTCTTTCGTGCTGTCAGTTGGTGGTTATTGTTCAGGCAGTAAGCGGGTGGGCCAAGGGGAGGTACTGGCTCTATTTTAGGCCGATAATTTATAGCTCCAGCTGCTGTCTCTCCCTCCCCAGGTGGACAGTGTGATTCGTCAGCAGTGCATCTCATTAGGGGGGTGAAACATGTTTCTGAGGGAGACACACACTGTAAGGGGACACTGTACTCCTCACCGATTAGACAAGGGAGATACATGTGTTAAGAGTACAAATCAACCGGCTGTAATAAAAGTCTGCCTGAAGAGATTTTCTAATGTAAGATCTCACACTGACATTTGGTTTAATTTGCATAAAATGCTAAATAGGGTTATATAGCTGGGCTGAAGTAAGATTCTCTGTGAAGTTAAGGTCATAAATTGTGGAAAGTTACTGTGGAAAGTTGTGGAACGTCCTCTCACAATGACCAGACACAAACCCATCTTACATTCTGCAAAAGTCATTGTTTTATTAATCTTCAATTAAGGCAATCCATTACAAAGCATTTCACAAACCACAGTATGACGACAATATCATGTCCAACATCTGGTTTGGAAATTATTCAGCATGCAAGTCAGAGACCAAGAGAGGTATGTAAACAATCTGGGGATAAACAGGAATAGTGGCAAGGAGAACCCAAGGAACAAAATGAAAAGAAAACAGAGATGCATCATGCTAGGTGACTGCTGTCTTTAAATAACGTCCTAAGCAAAAAAGGAAGCACATAGCAGATGCACTAATTCGGTAAAATTAAGGTGGACCATCAAACCTCCTGCCATTTTGGCACAAACATGCACATTGTCTAAAGAGGCTCAACTGAACATATTGTGGCACTGGATATTCTGTATAGCAGGCTTATATACACAGTTGGGGTTCAGACTCCTAAAGGAAATTCAAAATGGTGGAATACTTTCCACCAAAAACAACATAACAATAATTATCTTGTTGAAGAGGCCAATTAAATGTTATTATCACAAGAGCTTGGAATAAGAAATTAAAGTTGAACTTTCAACAATAACTGCCTAGATTTTAATTCTATGCTTATTTCATAGTAACTGACTAGTGGTTCTGTATTTAAGGGGAGGTACCAGGCCTCAGGGCAAAACAAGTGGCCTGCTGTTATCATTTGTAAATAACTCAGGAAAGTGCCATTTTAATCTTTCATGAGCTGTTTAATGCATTATGTAAAATGTATGTGGAAGATACACACTGTGTCACCCTGCCTCCATTTTAAGAGTGGGCCACAGATTCTATTAGGAGTGAGTCTTGGCAGAGGAAAGCAGGCTACTGTAATTTACCGCATCCAATGTCTTTCTTCATTTCATCTCTATTAACGAACAATTCCAAGGTCTGAGTCAATTACACTCACAACACATGCTGCGTTCTGACACTGACTGGGTAATCGTGGATGGCATCTTGCCCACTGAATGACAAACATCGCACATTTTCTGTGATAAATGCTTAGTTATTGTTTTGTTAAGAATAATGAAATGAAAAAGGCAAAATAAATGATAAATCATTTGGAAAGTAACACTTACATTGTTTTTATTTTATTTATGTAATGGCCGTTATTAGTTATGACGTAACTAATAGTGTCATTTAGCTGATGAAAATATGAATCTGACAGTAGATTAAATACTAATTTGTCTTTTATAGTAAAACAAAAGTCATCCCAAATGAAAAATGAAACAAATATGAGATTATGTTTGCAATATAACTGCTTCTGGCCTCCATGTACCTGCAGTATAAATAGGCTGTATCTGCTCTCTGCTAGCATTAAAGCAATGGGAGTCAAAGGACATTACCCAAGAAAGTGAATGACTGAGTTTCTACAGAGCAATAAGAGATTATGTGACTTTGAACTGCATAATGTTTCACATTAGTTATAAACCGAACACAGAGTATAATAACTGAGATAGGACCAACAGAAAAGCAGAGCTGCACGTTCTCAGACCCCAACACATCAGCTCTTTTTAAACACATTTCATGTCATTCTGTCATTCAATGGAACTCCATAACCAAAAGTTGTGAAAAGACTACAATGACTAATAATAAGATTTAAAAAAGAAAGAAAGAAAATAATAATAATTTTCACAATTAAACCCATGAATGTTCACTAATCCCTTGAGGCAATGTAGCCCCAGTCAAATTGTAAACAAGTCTTGACTTTGAAAATTGTACAACAAGGCTTGGGTATACTTCTATTAATTATGCAACGATTCATTGTGAAGAGTTCTCTGTATAAAAAGTATAGCGTACTGGTTATGGGAGTATACAATATCCATTGTCGCAGTAACCATCCTAATCTTGTAGACATTTATATTTTCACCGTTATGTGTTGATCATAAAAGTAAGATCTGCAGTCAGCAGATTTAAACCTGGCTAATTGAATTTGGATATGTTTCCATCTACAGAAATAGGCACATTTGGATCAAGATATTGAGTGACTGAGAGAATAAAATAGGCAATTATGAACAGATGTACACAACTGGGCCAGGATGACCATCAATAAACATCATACCCAGTCACGCTTACTTGTTGTCCATGTTGTATCTACCTGTGTGAAAATACAGCTGGCCTGCAGAATTAGATCCTAAAATTATCTGAAATTAGGTATCCTAGTTTGAGGTATGATTGATTATAAAAAATGGGCTGTTGTCCATTGGTACAGTATGTAGCAAAGGTAAGGAATATATATCTGAATGCTGAATGTTTAATCATGACAAGATAATCAAAATAAAACTTATGAGCTTTGCCATCCAATGGCAACAAACTATACAAAGATTGAATGGGAGTTTTTACTGCTTATGTGCAATTAGTTGTTGATTCCCTTAAATCGCTTTAAAGACACAGACAGTGTCCAAAAGCAAAGGGATTAGAAGGCATTCCTTGCTAATCAAATCATCAGATGTCTAATACTGTATTGCAAGGTCTTTGATTGTTCGGTTTTCATTCTGGGAAAACAAATCAGTTTGAACAAAACATGGATATTAGTTGACATCAAGCTTTGTAAAAGTTGTTACCATTTGTAGGGTTGTTAATATCTGCAATATTAAAGAACCCCCCCCCCCAAAAAAAAACAAAAAAACAATTTCCATCAACCACAACAAATATAATGAAAATAATCATTAATATCATAATGACAGGTGTGATATGATAGCATGACTTATGATTTACTTGGTATTTTTCTTCTCTTATGTAAATATGCTGTTTTGTCTGATAAGTAAGGCAAATAGCATAGCAATCTACGGTACGTTCAAAATAATTTTCTAATAAACATTCAATTTCAGATAGATCCTGTTTGAAATAGCAGTGCAACACACTTCATTTCACAGTCCTATTCAAAACAAAATTATGTGATCTTTCCAATATTTTTATTGTGGTAGTTGGTTCTTAAAAACAAATGTTTTCAGCTTACCAATATTATGACCATTGTGCTTTATATTTGGACAACAATTAGTGCATTCTGTTGATATAAATATTAGAAATATGAATAGGACACAGTGCTGGAAAATTAGCATGGCAAAAGCTCACAGCGGGTCCTCTACACAACAACTAAAGTCAGAAATGATTGATCAATGACAATGATTCATAAACCGCTGGATAAGTTTCATCACATGCTATTATAATACAGTGTTTATCAAAGTAGAAATGAGTTGGTTTTTTTCACTGATCACAAAATATAGGATGGTAAACTACAAGGAAAAATATGACAACTACCCCCCAGCCAATAAAGAATAAATAATTTCTGCAATAAATAAATAAATTGGCATACACACTATTTCCTAGTTCAACACACATTCCAAAAGGTATCATTTCCACAAACATGATACACACTGGCACGTTCTAATATATTTACGCCTTCAAACAGCCCCTCAGTAAGGGTTTGCTTGCTATCCATTAAATCACCACTTTGACAGGTTTGACAGGGAACAACTAAGACCTCCTCCACAGCAGGTTCACCTCTTCTCAGCGCCGAGCAAATACTCCATAAAGGAAAAATCCCTGATCATCAGCGGTTTTTCCCCAAAGCAGTCTCGCTCCGAACCAAACGGAGTCTCATCAGTTTGTTTAGCGTGACGGATGGATTAATATTTACGAAGGGGCCTCGGAGCTTCTCCTCTTCCCCTCGGAGGAGGGTCGGAAGGGCGGAGGAAGGAGTCGCGAACCCAGACTCCCCCGTCCTTCCCTCTCCTCCCCACTTTTACTGTGCGTGGGTTCAGATCGGGGTGGTCTGGGCGTGGTCCTCGGGCGAGTAGGCCGGCGGGATGGGACACGGCTTAATGCCCCGGCTCTTCATGTAGGAGATGAGCTGGTCGGGGATCTCAGCCAGCACATCTTTGGCTAGCCGCGCCATGCTCAGCACATGGTTGCCTGTACGGTCCATGTAGTCTCTGAACGGGACGAACTGCAGTGACGGAGAGGGAGGGGGATATAGGAAATATGAGAATCCATCGTTTATCGCGTGGAGCGTGTAAACCCTATTCAACAATCGTGTCACGGCATCCTCTTTCACTGCCCCTAGAGACTGGAGTCCCCCCCGTAATCCCAGTAACCTTCCACACAGAGATAAACAGTGAAAACAGCTGATGACATCTCACCTGTACAATGTCTCTCTCGGCCAGTTTCCCTCGAGAGGAGATCCTGATGTCATCGCCATCCAACTCCACCATGGCTACAGAGAAGAATATTATTAATATAAACGTTCACAAGTCCTTGTTGCATCCAAACATCCAAACTTCTAGTATAGTAGTAGTAATGCAGCATCCTAGCAAGTCGGAAAACAAGCATGACAGATACGCCAGCTTCAAATTTCCTACCATATGTTGAAAATATTCAAATGGCATGCTACAGCTGTCATAACTGGATGGAAATCCTGCTGGTTGACATATGTTTGTTAACGAGGGACTTCCTCCAAACCTCCCAATTAACTAGAACCTTCCACTCTAAAACTGACACCAATGACCTCTTAAAATTCAGTTAGTACAGATTAAACAAATCATCCAACTATGTCAACACAAACCTGAAAAAAAAAAGCTGCGTTCCGGTATTTAACAGACACGTTGTGCCCTAATGAACTTGTATTTATTCCTTTGCGAGCAGAGAATCATAACGAGCTTTTCTTTGTATTTAATTAAGGCAGCGACTGAGGAGAAATCATCTCACCGTCGAACTCAGCTTGACCAACTCCGACAATGATGATAGACATGGGGAGCTTAGCTGCCTGTCACGAACAAGAGGAACAGAGAGGTGTTACTTTGAGAACATCGTGTATTGAAGAAGTAGGGTGACCCCGGAGTCATAATTAAAATAATAAAGTGGTTATGTACATTGGCAATAAAGTCTGTTTTTTATTCCATTACATTAATGTCTCCCTCAATTCAATATTAATCTGCAAATACAGGCCCCTAGAGCAGCAAGAGAAAAGGACAATATTGGACGAGATATAAATTAGATAAGCTCAAGAGATATACAAAGTGCTGACAGTTTTCTGTTTGCATTTCACACTGTGATTAAATGACGTAGCTTGCGTTATCTGGTGGCTGGGAGAGATACAGCGGTGGACTGTTTTCCACTAGATGCAGCGAGCACATACAGATATGGACCACATGTCAGAAGAGGTTAAATACAAGAAGTTATAGTACTGTACTCTATCTGCAAACATGCTAACAAAGTAAAGACTAAACGTACCACCATTGGCGATGTCAAATATTCATAAAACAAGATAGCCTCGTCCTGCACATTTCCATCCCACAGTCACCAATTATTTAAACATTATGTTTTCTTATGGAAAAAAAAAAGTGTTTCAAATGCCCATAAGAACGTTTAGTACAGCGATGTGCATTACCGGTGACAAATTATCAACCCTGTCTGTATATAATGGAAGTGTAATAACAGTGGTGGTTGTGGTGTACAGATTACATCTGTACCAAATAAATGTGGGTTGCTGTTCTGATGGGGTGTCTTTCCTGTATGAATGAATGATACTTGCTTCTGGTAGAAATACATTTTAAAGAGTAAAAGTAGGTCAGCTTTCATGGAAAACCTCCCAAGCGGAGAGGCCTGTCACAGATAAGAGTAAACAGACTTAGGAGGACCACATGTTCTATATTCTCTCTCTCTCTCTCTCTCTCTCTCTCTCTCTCTCTCCCTCTTCTCTGTGTCCTCCTGGAAGCTCATTCCTTACACCCCTTCCACCATGCACCTATTCTCCGTGTCTCTGTCGAGCGTACGCGCCCCCCCGCACACACAAATACCTCCAATCGCCACGTCAAGATTCTGATAAAGTATGCAAACCTCCATTATTCATTCAACAGCGTTTGTTACTTTGCCTGTACTCTGAAGTAACCCGGGGGGGGATCTCCCATCGCCGCGCTGACCGAAGACACGCATCCCGCCTCGCACGCCACCGAGCCGCCATCCTCACGCAGAAGCCTCTAATAGATGTCTGCTCTCATAATCACTTTTTCTTCATCAGTGAACCTGAACTTTCCCTTAAAGCTGCTACGTGCGCCATTCTGACTCCACCGATAGCGAAGAGGAATTACAGTTCAAAACAAGCTGGACTTTTCTCCTCCCCTGCAGCACCTCTCTCCGTCACTCCTCTCCCCTGTCCGTCAAAAAGCACACGCGCTACAGGTGAACAGTTTAATGGGAGGAGCTTATTGTCTGGGCCGGCAATGTAAACATGGTTTAGAAAAGAGGGACTCAAAAGAGGATGAACACACTGGCTGACCTGCAGTGACATTTGTTATGAAGATCATATGTGACTGAACCTTTGCATAGCACACAGTCGTTTTATGTTATTTTAGCATAACATGACATGGAAATTGTGCGCATAGCAGCTTTAACCTTAAAATATTCATGAGTCTTATTTCGAGTCACTCACAGAAGCAGCCTACTATCCAGACCATACACTTACAATGCAATGCAAACGTACAACGGTAGAGATGAGTTGGGACCAAGTGAAATACGGGGATTGATTCCTACTTTCTGATCTACCAATTGTGTAAGAGGGAGTCTTCTCCTTTATAGCCTACAGTCCTGTAATGAGATGTTTGCAGAAAAAGGCTGAACATCAAAGAAAAGAGTTGAAGCTGTTATTTACCCCAAAGGCTGTCTTGTTAAACGTGTGGACATATTGGACACATTAGGTTAAAGTGTACTGGGAAGGGGAGGCAAGCAGGAGTGTGTGTGTGTGGGGGGGGGGTTGGGAACTGCCTACAGCTGTTCTTGCAATTTTCCCAATGAATATCTAAAAACTAAAGACACATTTAAAAATACAGTTCAAAAACCGCTGCAATGAAGACAAGTAAAACACGAACAAAGACATCAGTATTCTATTGCTGTACGGTTTTTCTCTACCGGCAAAAGGCTGAACGCCAAATGATGAAGGTCGTTCAGTCCTTCGCTCTGTGGTGAGCAGGGGAGCGTAGCCAGGTCCAGGCGAGAGGCGAGAGGCGAGAGGTGAGAGGTCAGAGGTGAGAGGTGGCAGCAGGACACAGCAGATTTGGCCCAGGCAGCTTAGAGCAGCAGACAAGATCTTAAAAGGAAGGTGTGGCTGTTCTAATGATTTGACTAACAGTCGCAAATTCCCTTTAAACCCAGTCTGCTGGGGGGTCAAAGCATCACGGCGCTCCATCGGTCCGCCTGGCAGTGTTGTGTAGTCAAGACCGTCCCAGCCAAGACCAAGACCAAACCAAGACCGAAGGTGGTTGAGACCAAGACATGACCAAGTTGAGAGAACAATAATAGAATGTGGACCTTTTGATGTAGCTATATCAGTAATTAAATATATTAAAATTAATCTATTTTCCGCCTTAGTATAGAACATTGGGAAATAATGTTTCCCTCAAATAATGTTTGATCATTGTACTTACAGTAATTCCTTAATTACCTATTAATTTATCAAAAAGAACAGCTGATAATAAAACTCTAAACTGCAAAGTAGCCATAAATTAGGATGCATGTGTATGTCCGCATACTAGAAAAGTCAGCCGTGATATTTTTCCTCATATTCAGGCTCAATTAAACTGTTAAATCATCCTGGAATGAATCAGCTTGTTTTAAACTCCTACACATGACATTTGCATTACTGTAAACAGACGTCAAAGACTCTCACTGTGCAATAAAAGCAATGTATTTATATATTTTCTAACCAATTTGTTATTGAAATGTTCTAAAAATATTTGATCGAGCATCATTTTTGAAGGAAAGAATGTGAATATGAATGATTTATTGACATTGTTTAAGTACGTACTGGCTGCCAATTCCTGTTCTAGCCATTCCCTTGTTTTCTCTACGGACGCTGTCTGTCACAATCCTCTTGGCCATGTTTGTGAGCTGGAATGTGCTGTGCTTCCATTTCAACATAGTTTGCCATCCAAGGCTGTAATAAATATGTGTCTCCATGGGCAGGAGGATGTGCGATAAATGCACTAACACTCGGTATGACAACGTTCTCGCTCCCGGTCGACCGCGGTCGGGTCTTATGATGAGACATCCTCTGCTGAGCACACCCTCGACAGGAGCTCAGGACACAGGCACCGACAAGACTCTGAGTGCATGTCTTCATCGTTACTCTTCACCCAAACTCCAGAGTCCATCTTCATCATCATCACTGAAGACAGCGCTAGTAACAGGAGAGGAAGCTGCCGATGAACAGCGAGAGCGGGTCTCTAGCGAGTCCACTATCTGTATATAAAATAATTTGTGAATTTTATAGTGTTTTATAGTGTTATTACACTCACTTGCTGACTAAGCTTCATTCCACTAAATAAAAATTAGAGACTTGTGCCCATGAGCAACACGAGACCAACGCAAATTAAGTCCGGGACCGAGATCAAAGGACTATCTCGCCAGCTACAACTCTGAGTAAATGAGCACGATTACTGTCCACTCCTGTTCGACTGTGATGAACTGAGCCCCCGTCCTTCACCAGCGATCGGATTCCAACACCAGGTGACTTCCCACATTTTCACAAGATACACAAACATGCAACACATTCATTAGCGCAACAATACCCTCTAGTTTCAACAATGAAAACAGTTTTGAAGAGAGTCGAATGAACCAGTGCTCCAGATGGCGTATTGCATAAGACCCTTGCCTGTGATACCGAAATAAACCTGTTGACCTGGACTCTGAGAACGAAACCCAGCAGAGCAGCTCATCCTCCCTGGTCTCTCCGTAAAAGAAAAAAAAAAAAAGACTACAGAGTCAAAACAAGTGGAGCAGAAAACATCACTTATATCCCTAAATCTACTGGACTGACTTATAAACCCCTTAAAAGTAACAGAAAGCCTCACATTGATTTTGGCCAAGAGAAGAACCGGGTAGAGCGGTGCAGCGGTAATTTAAAAGCACCTGTATCGCCCTGCAGAGGAAAGAGAGAGAGAGAGAGAGAGAAAGAGAGAGAGACTTGGGGAAGAGTGTCTCTCTCTCCCAGGTACGGTAATAGCGGCACTCACATTCACAATGGCCTCCTTGGTCTGGGCCATGTCTGATATGACGCCATCAGTGATGATGAGCAGAACAAAGTACTGAGAGCCATCCTGCACGGCTGCTGCGTACCTGAGAGGGAGCATTAGCACAACGCGGTGTTAAGACACAGCAAAGCACGGCTAAACTAGCATAGCTAAAAATAAGCGTGAGGCCATACGCTCCTGTATGGACATCGAACAAAAACATCTAAAAGAGCAGCGGCGTGTAAACTAACATTGTGTCGAGTTGGAAATAAGATGAAAGCATCTGCTTTTGTACACAAATGCTCTCTCTCTCTCTCTCTCTCTCTCTCTCTCTCTCTGTCTGCCCACAGTGTTCAGGAGCTTTAATAAAGGCATGTGAAGAAGTGCACTGTGTTGTATATTCAAGTCTCACAGACCCATTCACGACCTATTACACTCCACCGTGAATGTGACCTAGATTCAATCGGCCATCGCTAGCTACACTATGAATAATTTACTAACATGTTTATGCAAGTGGTGTAGTCTTATTCTTTCAGAACATTATTGATTGCCCGGCGCTCAACGGACCACACTATGTAAGCGAGAGGAAGGAAAATGAAGAAGCGGCAGATTATCGCCGACGACAAGGACAGGTTGGGACGCGAGGCCCGTTTCTTTCTTGCTTTCTTGCTTTGGTACGTTCGACGACGCGGAGTTTGGGTCAAACGGCGCTGGGGGCCGGGGGCCGGGGTCGCCGACGACGACGACGGGAGGAGCGATGGCCGATGTTTGGGAGATGTTTATGAGGATACCTCGTCTTCCTCGTCGGTCACGCGACGACGCGACGAAGGCCGACCCCGCGAGGCCGTTCGACGCTCGGCTACGGCGTCGGCACCGCTAACGGCCTAGCGACCACAGCATCGGCATGAGATGTTACGCGGTAATTAGAATGAACTATATCTAGTATCTGCCCGTCCTTCTATTACGTTATCTCTACACGTCCTGTTTAATAGCTTAGATTTGTCGGATCAAGACGTCTGTACAAACAGACAGAATGCATAGAAGCTGACAATTTGCCCTCTATATTTTATATTTAAGACCATCACAAAAGTAATTCTAATCTGCCTCCTTGTCTTGAAGGATTCGAGCAAGATCTCACTTAAACAGACTAGTGAGTTATCGACAGTAATTGCAGCTCATTTAAAACAGATGCACTGCACGCTCTGCTTAGGCCAACGTTCATTGGTAAGTAGCGATTTTCTCGTTTTGTTATTTTGCATCTGAGGTGTGATGATAGGAGGCCATCTTCTCTCTTTCTTGTTACTTAATGAGCCATTGTAATCTTTTCATTATCTGTAGCCTGGATGATCTATTACTCGTGGTTTTTTTTTGGTTTGGTATATAAGCCTAATGTTGCCTTTCTAAAATTAGGAAAAAGAAGGCTTGTTCAATAGGTGCTTTAGGAGAAAACAATGCGCCTTGTGTGTTTTATGCTGTGCTGCCTCGCCTATTTGGGCGAGTGCATTTTGTCCAATTACCCCATTGAAATGACAGGAAACCCGCAGTGGGGAAAAGCATTGTCCCACTCACGGTAATGTACATTTCCTCATTTGCTGTGTAGCGTTAGAACATTGCATGGCTGAAAAAGCTACATAACTTACTTTGTGAATCCATTTGCAACTTCCTCACCAGTCCCGACCACCTCCATTACCAGCCCCGCTACATTCAATAATTAATTCTAAATATCAATGTAACACCTGTACTCGAAAATGTCCGGCGCCACAAACGCCTGGCTGCCATTTCTATTCATCCCAGCTTGGCAGCTGATTGTTTATTCCCTTCATTAGTTACGCTAAATTCATAGAGCAACCATCACTCACTGTCCTAATGCCTCTGATGGCATGTCTGCTTCCTGGAGGACATTCAGCCAAGGATAGGAGATAGTGTGCTGTGATGTGCAGGTGTGTGTGTGTGTGTGTGTGTGTGTGTGTGTGCGCGTGTGTGTGTGCGTGTGTGTACCTTGCCACATGATTAACAACAGGAGCAAAATTGGTCGGTCCGTACAGCTGAACCGTCTTAAGGCTTTGGTGATAAGCTTCAAGAATTCCCTCCATTCCGTTGCAGTAGGGATTCTCAATGTTGCCATTCTAAGACAGAAAATGCAGACATGAAAGCCAAGTTAACAAAAGAAAGTTGGGTTAGGCATCCAAACCTATGTATACTGTAACAAATATTTTAAACTTTTAATATATTGTAACTTTTCTTTTGACACTCGGTTAAACCATAGGGGATAAAAAGGGTAAGGTTTCAATTATTTTTGAGTCTTGATGTTAATGTAAATTTTAATGGAACAAGGAGTGATGCAGATGATACCCTGTAGATAGTCTCCTCATTAGTGTGTACTGAATGGCAGCCAGAGCACATTAGCTGACTAGGAGAAGCCAAGTTGATTTAAAAATCCTTCAGTCTTCAGAACCTAATTTGCACTATAAAAGGTAAATTTAATTCACTTTAAATTATGCATTTCAGAGGTGCACTAGCATTCTTCCCCAAACTGCACAGAATCTGTAAATGCACATAAACAAGTTTACCCCACACATGTCGGAGGTAACGAAAACACAAACAAGGGCTCCGGCTCAAAAACAAGCACCACTGGCGAGGCAGAGCTCATGCTCATGTAGACTCAGTCCAACTACATGAAAAATTCAGGTCTGAGTCAGGGGAGTGTTTGAAGTGGGCTTTGAACCCAACCCAGCCCCAGAGGTTATAGTTACCAGCGGGAATTCGTGGGACACCCTCCCATCAGGGGGCAGCTTAGCACCAAAGCCCAGGGCTGGGAACATCTTATCGCTATCGTAGTCCTGGATGATCTCTCCCACAGCCTTCAGGGCCATGGCGTAGGCGTTCATCTGGTAGGGGTTCATGTAGTGGAGAGAAGTGGACTGGGATGGATTACCTTCCAAGACAGGAAAAGTCAGGGGCGGTGATGAACACCGTTAGACTGAACTGGCAGGTGACCAAACCTATTGGATGCTCTGATGCCACAGTCGGGGGTCGACGGAACTGGCCAAGGCCAAATTTGGAATTCAGCTGTAATTTGTTATGAATAAAACTAGGAAGGTCTCGGTATAAAAGTATCAGTAGATGTATATGAGATGATTGAATTAATGTCCAAGTTGCGCAAGACTATTTTTGGAGTATTTTTTCCCCCAACACAACAAATACAACAGAAATCCATAACCATGTTCAAAAGATAATATGTAGGGTTAAAAAAAAAAAAAACATGTTAAATTCACAGAAAATGGCACAGTAATATATCATCCAACAAACAAAAGCAGAATATGGTAATGTTCGCTGTAGCGCTCACCATTTGATGCAGTGAAATCAATGGCCACCGTGAAGTGAATCTGAGTTCTGAAACAGACGTGTTTGAAAAAGGATGCTGGTTAGCAGGAAAATCAAAACTTGTCATGAATGTGAAGCAAACTGGCCACTGCGCTGCACTTTAATTAGGGCCGACTGGGTTGAGCTAACGATTTTCCTACCGACTCCAAATCCACATTCTCTACCTCGCCCAACGCAAAGTTGTTGTTACATTTAAGCACTTTGTCTTAGATTCCTAATCCTGCCCATCTGTCCAGAGGAGGACTCCAATTACCCAGGTCTCAGTTCTGCTTCAGCCCTCGTAAGCTGTGTGCTACACACTTCACTCAACCCAACAGTCTTGATAATAGGAACGTTTTTAAACCACTTCCACAACCATAGTGGAAATGTTCCTCCAAGACCAGTTAGGCAGGTCATCTCTAACATCATGCATGGCCAGACATCTGTCTGTCTCACCGGCTAAAGTGAACTCTGACCAACTCGAGGGACGTTTGTATTGAAGTGATGGATGACAGATACAGTATATATTTGTTGTAATCAAGTATCAAAATCATTTGCCAAGTTCATTACAAGAAGAAGGAATCCACTTTAGTGTGGCTGGTGCTGAAATATAAAATTGCAAGTTACAAGACTAACAGACACACATGGTACAAAGTACACACTGTACAAAACCTCATGTACACTACAACACAAGAAGAACACGGACGTTTTGCAGGTCTAAAAATCACCAAGACGTGCTGGTTAGATATTTATCCTTTGAATGTTAGTAAAGGATTTTTGACAAACGTTGTGATAAACACCAAGTTAGTTTTGGTCAAACGTGACACGGTTACACGATCACACGAATAATGTTTGGATCTTGAAATGAAAACATGGCTTCAAAAGTTTTAATAATTAAGAAGTGAAAAGTCACAGCCCACCTAGCAAGCCATGGAAAATTGATGAAGACGGAATAATTTCCCAGATGGTTTATATAAACACATATAATGACTGAAGGGAGTTGGCTTAATGGTTTGACACGATACATGCAGAGGAAGATATTGCTATGCTACACATCAAAGCTGCACAAAGAAGAAAAGATAATTTCACCTCTCTTCATATCAGTAGTCGTTTACTCGTGATTTATCATTAAATTTACTTTTCGAGGTATATTGGCCTCTATCCTGTCACCATCATTATCATCATCATCATCATTGTTCTAATTGTCATTAAGATTGCAATTATCATCATCACCATCATTCTGCTCATTCCACTTTGTGTGATGCAATCAACTGGGTTTTTTTAAGGATTTCCATTTAATGCTACTGTACAGAAATCCACAAGCAGCATCACAATAACAAAACACCACCAGCCATGATGACAGCCACGACCTTGAAAAGAAACTGAACGCGGCCTAACTACCCCCCTCTGGATTTGCTTGTTCCCCGAGAGAGAGAGAGAGAGAGAGAGAGAGAGAGAGAGAGAGAGAGGAAGGAAGGAGAGCCGAGATCAAAGTGTATGCTTTTTCTTTGCGACTAACCATGATTACCTCTCCTGACTTCACCTCCATTCAGGAATTCCAGCCAGCATTGTATTTGAGATAATGACGGATTTCTCGTGGGGAGGCTCTGACCCCAGCTCATTAATCAGCATTGACTTAGACTGCTCGACTGACAAAAGGGAAT
>OMKK01030957.1:0-10506 GCA_900302305.1 Polymixia japonica | reverse complement strand
CAGAACTATATTCTGTCGCGGATGAATATTCTACAATTTATTCTACAATCGTAAATAAATGATTGCATTTCACAACTATGTGTCTTTTTTTAATAATATCTAGTAGTCTAACTGTTGTAGAAAAGCAATTAACCCCTCGAGGAAGGGGTAAATGGGTGGATTTACGCCCGCTTGTATAGTCGGATCCCGAGGTGCAGCCGAGACAAGAGTGTTTTTTTCTGTCCTGGCTGCTGTTATGTTGAGTGACAGTGTGTTCATCAGAAGGGAGAGAGGCAAAGTGAAACAACTACTGAAGACAGCAGCACTGTGTTCCTGCTTGTAACGATGACAGTTAAAATAATAGGCTGCAATGCTTTACCACAGTTTGCTAAAATAGGTATACTGGTTCACCCCAAAAAAAAACTGCTCAAAAAAAAGTCTCTGCTGGGTGACATTTTATCAACTAGCCTCATTGTGAAGGTGACACGCAGAGCTGCTAAAGTACAGGCCTCAGATGGAGGACACACAAAGCTGCACACAATCTAAAAAGTAATGCTATAATTGTTTTATGTCTTGACACGCGTCAATCAAAAACCATATTTCCCCTTACGCCAAGTTAGTTAAGTAATTAAGTCCATTAGTGAAGTTAAAACAGTATATTTAGTTGTGTGATTTTAAGAAGTTTGAACATTAAACTTCATCCTGCTCATGTAAGCCCTTGTATGGGTCAATATGTCCTTCTCTGCGTATGTTTTGATTCATTACTGTTAAATTGATTCTCGTGCTGTAGCAGTGTGTGTTGCAACATGCATTTTACACGCGACAGGATCTGGAAAACATTTCTTAAGATGGAAACATTTTTATGGGAAGGCCATTCAGACAGCCAAATGAAAGCAAAGTGGATTGTCTATTGTATATTTTTAAATATAATCAGATATCATACAAGATTGCAAGTTTTCATTTTGTAGCACAAAGGGATTACTTTGTATTGCAATTCTGGACTTTGTCATCCATAGTATTTAATCAATTTGCACAAGTCCAGAAAACGACTTACTCATTCAGCTCTGGGAAGTTCCTGTAGACCAGGTACATGACTGAGGCAGAGCAGGTAAAGATAGACACCAGAATCAGAAGTGACATGCGTGCTGAGCCCCCTCCAATGTTTTGTGTCTCTGTGGGGAAAGGAGGGATGAAAACGTAACTATGTAACCAGTGTAGTTGAACAGAAAAAGAAATAAGCATAGTGTCTGGCTGCTAGGTAGAGTCTTGTGTAATGTGTTGATGAGTTTTGCATCACTTGTTCACGGTCCTACAGGGAACTTGAGCCTTCCCCCCCAGAGAGGGAGCTGTGTGGTTGCTGAGCCAGACCATTCAAACATGTCTTTAATTGTTATATTTCAAGTTACCTGGTTATGTCAGAACGTTAAATCCACTTTACGTGCAGTTTAGTTTCCATTTGAAAACGTGAACAAGCACTGAATCAAGACCGCTAAGACAATGATGTCATCAAGAGACAAACCTTGGACTCCTGGAGAATTAATGAGAGATAACAAACTAAGACCAATGATTGACTTACAGATCAACATCTAACTCACGTCTACAGTTCTCCAGAAGGGCTTGTTGTTGTGTGTTTTTTGGAATGATGTTATATTTATGTATGTGGGACACAGCATGGAAAGGGTCCTTTGATCTTTGTCGGTACATTCAGGAGCTAATGCTTTCTAGACATCCACGTTTTCAAATCTACGAACTGTGAGCCTTGTGTGACAAAAGTTGAATGGTAAGGTATGCATGAGGGGATTGGTCATGCAAATTCCTTTGCAAGTGGAAACCAATCGGCATTTGAGCTCAAAATTTCCCGCAATATGGGCGCCACCCACCATCTCTGCGATTGGTTGTTTTACTCATCAACAGACGTAGTGCTCACGTTTGTTGATTGGTTACATTTTCAGAAGGTGGGACACGATAGGCTATGTCAGACGAAACACAACTTGCAGTGATACTGGGAGCGCTATGGCAAGTGAAAAGGGTAAAAAATATCCCTACCCCGAGTATGGATAGGTACAATGTGGAGAAGCTGGTGTCATGTGCACGTGTAAAAATGTCCATTAATTTCTAATGGTTATTTTCAGGGGAGCAGGATTTACCTCTGAGCTTGAAGACACCAAAACCAGCAGAGACAGACTCCATCCCATAAAATTCTCCATAGACTTTCATTCAAGTTTTACGATTTTTTCTCAATGGTGCCATTGTGGCCAGCATCGCTCAGATGAACTACAACGGCATACAAAAGTATGCCAGACACCTGCTCGTCGAACATTTAATACCAAAATCATGGGCATTAATATGCAGTTGTCCTCCTTTTGCTGTTACAACAGCCTCCAATCTTCTGGGAAGGCTTTCCACTAGATGTTGGAACATTGCTGGGGGGATTTGCTTCCATTCAGCCACAAGAGCATTAGTGAGGTTGAACACTGATGTAGGCCTGGCTCGCAGTCAGGGCTCTGAGCAGGCCAGCCAACGTCTTCCACACTGATTGCAACAAACCATTTCTGTATGGACCTCGCTTTGTCCACAGGGGTATTGCCTTGCCGAAAGAGGAAAAGGGCCTTCCCCAAACTGTTGCCACAAACTTTGAAGCACAAAATCGTCTAGAATGTCATTGTATGCTGTAGCATTAAGAATTCCCTTCACTGGGACTAAGGGACCTAGCCCAAACCATTAAAAACAGCCCCAGACCATTAGCCGAATCCACTAATTAGAAGGGGTGTCCCCATACTTTTGGCCATGTAGTGTATATGAACCTTGAAACCACAAATTAGTCAATACTACTACTGCATTCTGGGGTCAAAAACACAATATAAGATAGCTAATGTTAAATGCAAGTCTATAATAATCTGAGTAGCGTGAATTGTGTGAGTGCTTGGGACGTTTTCTAAAAAGTTAAGAACTACACAGCATAATCTTATGTTTAAGTAATGAGTAATAATACCTGAAAATCATCCCGGTTACAGTTAGGGCATCCAGAGTCAATCATTAATCTTAACTTGCCACACCAGCTCACAGACTGTCTTGTGATGAAATTCAATGCTTTGACTTGTGTATTTAGCATTCAGATATTTATTTATAGCTATACCCAAGTCTATGCTACTCCTGGCGTGGTAGGAGTATGTATTCATTCTGTTTTGAAGGTGCATTTGTGCTTTAAGGTGACTAGATATTAGCATATAGGCCTAGTTAATCTGTGTCTAAGGTTAGGTTGGCAACTATGTATAAAGTAGTTAGTTGCCAACCTAATCATAAGATAACTTTAAATACTGTATTTTTTTTATTTTTACTAACATATACAGATATATACACAGGGGTACACTGTAACAAATGAGAATTTAAAGAAAAATATTTAGGCCCCCCCAGCAGTATTTGCAATATGGTATAAAGATATTTAAAATATACACTTTCTACGCTCTATGTTTTTTCTCATGAAAACTGGCTACTGTAACGTTACGGTACGTAACGTAACGTAACGTCCAAGCACAAATGACGATAACGTTATCTACCATAAAGGAACCCTTTGCCTCCTATTCACGTTAGCTCCCGGCGTTACCTTTAAGTTCTTCCCGGTGGTCGTGGTTGACCTTCGGCTCTTCGTGTGCTGAAGACAGTCCCTCGGCCTCTCGCCTTTCTCTCCGTTTTTTGGCCATTTCTTGGGCGAGTCTTCCGTGTTCGGATACGGTTCGTAATGTTCAAGAGTCAAAACCCCGAGAACCGGCGACGTTCCTGCTAGACAGCGACACCGGAGAGACACGTTACGACGTGACCTTTTACCTCGTACGTAGAGCGTCAAGCACGTCGTTTTACCAACAGCGCCCCTGCCGCGAATGCAAAGAATTTCCTGTAATTAGGTCGATTACTAGTATTTTAATTGGTTGAATCCTCAAATCCTCCATGGAATGGGGTGATCCAGTGTCTCCTGTAACCTATGTGCGTGTTAGGGGTTATCAACTTAAAGCTATAATAAAAGTCAATAGAATTTTCAGAGGTGGAGATTAAACATGAGGCTAATGAAACGTGATGCACTGCAGCATTTATTTGCATATGTAGCATCATGCAAAACAACCAACTCTCCTGGCAGAGAGACTTAAACACGCCAGTACTACTATGCATACAGACAAAGGCCAAATAATATGTACTATTTATTTATGGAGCACTTTTCAAAACAGACTTACAAAGTATTGAACTCGTATAATTGTTTGTGGACCATCATTGGGGAAAGAGAGCAATTAGAGCTTGAGCCATGCATTCTGACAATAGCCCTACATATGTGGTGTCTGTTTTAGAAAACGAACCAAACCCTTAATGGATTCAAATAACGGAAATATATATTTTTTCCAAAATCATTTCAAGAGTACAGATGTAATTAGAAAATGAGCATATCCCCCCTCTGTTCGTTGTGTTTAGATCTTAGTTAAGAAAGGCTAGATTTCGCCACAGAGAAGTTGGTATTGAACTAAACACGGAAAGGGAAACCATTTCCATAATAAGAAAATATTTCCGCCGGAGACAAAGCTTCTCACCGAAAAGAAAAGCAAAGAAGAAACACAACCAACAAGACAACCCCCCCCCCCCCCATCTTAAGAAACAGGTCGGGGGAAAAACTACAACTCCAACAGTGCCACAGTTACGAGCGGAAGTTCGCGTTGCAGAAAATGTGGCGCTGATCTAATCCGGGTACTTTCATTAACTTCTTCCTTTCGCGCCGGTAACTGGAGAGCCGTGCGTCCATGTGCGCAGTGACTGGGACTTGGTAGGACCCGCTGAAATATTAAAAATCCGAGCCACAACAAGAGTTTTTTTTTCTTCCCCGCAATGGATCCCGAATCTTTGATCGAGGCCCTTCGGGGGACCATGGACCCCAACTTGCGTGAGGCCGCGGAGAGACAGCTGAACGAGGTAAAGTTGTTGTGATAATACTGGTAGTTGTGGCGCGGTCGTGGATCCGGGCCTCACAAACATCAAAGATGGTGCGAATCACGCAAGACGGGATCTTGCTACCTTTAACTTTGACAGATGTAATAATAAACGCGATGTACTTTTATTCGCGTCCCCCCTCCCCCCCCCAAAAAAAACAACAACAACCGAGTCTCAAATAATAACGGGGTTTATACGCATCAACGTGTTGCCAATAGCAACTATTTATTTTGATGACAAGCTCGTTTTGCCAGTAACTAACGTCAACGTTAGCCCGTACATGTCGATATGCTAATGCTAATGCTAGCGGAGTGGCTTGTGCTTTACAAGCTAGCTGTTAGCTTACAAGCTAGCTGTTAGCTTGTCACACAACAGTAGCAGCGGGGCTTTCGATTGCTAACGCTAAAACGTGACTCGGTTTTTGGTGAACTGGCAGAATAATAGTTTCGTCGTTTGTGATATTGTTGATTACGACGCGTTAGCTAACATAGCAGTTAGCTAGCATAGCAGTCGAATAGTAAAAAACACGACGGCTAGCAGAGCTAAGCGGCTAACTTTAGCTTAGTTGTTGTAAAAGCTGACATCTCCCTGCTACATATCTGCTGCTCACGTGTCACTGTGACAAGCCCAGCAGTGATGACATTCATTTTTTTTAACACTTATATATAATAATAAAAAAGCTAAAACGTTGGTTAACGTTAGATACGTTGCGGGGCCGGTAAACGGTTAACGTAGCTTCGGTATATATATATATATCGGTAGTCGCGTTTTAGGGGAATGTTACATTTTTGTTATCTCGGCGTTAGCTAGCTTGGAGTTGACGTATGCTAACCGCGTTAGCTTCAATGTCATAGTAGTGGTGCCGATCGAGCTTTGTTGCCCGGTTGTGTTGTCTCTGCTGTTACTTAAAACCCAGATAGTTAACCCCCGGCTGCTTATATTGTGTGATCTTCGAGTTGTACCGCACAAGTTGACGTTAACGGGCTGGATAAGGGGAACTTTTGGGCTTTCGCTTTGCTAACGCTTTTAGAGCGCAGAACTCATCAATAGAAGATACATGGGATAGAATGAATTGGACACAATGTAACTAAACTCAAACGTTCTGTGGAGTCAGTTGTCGTATTGTAATGTAATCAGAAGAAAGGAAGGCAAGATTAATGTCTGAGTTAACGAGTAGATGTGTTTTCAATGTTCCCATCAGTGGTTCAATTGCATGAAGTAGAAAATGCTAAAATGGTTTGAACGTTTCCACGGTCAAGTTTTGGACGGTTTCTTTCACATAAAAAAAGGCCTTTCAGCAGAATAAATAATATAAGATGTTAAGCTTCTTCAGTCAAAACGCAATTACAGTGAATAATGCATTTTTAATCACTGGGTCTAGGTAGGGGATCGACATTGCCACATGCACGTCTGGTACCAGAGGCCACAATGAAGTTGAGGCCAATTTCTGCGTGAGATGTATTGGGCAACCTAGTCATCTTTTCTATCCAATTAGTTTTCAAAACGATGCTCCTATAAAGCATTGGTTTCTTACAACTGCGACGAGTTAAATTGAAATGAACAACTGTCACAAACTATAGAACCTACTAGTGTATGATTGTTGTTGAACACATTTGATTCACGTTATTGTACAACCAAGTAAACAACTTTGAAAATCAATGTGTTTTATAGCATTTTTTTTTAGATTCATGGTGTTTGAGCCATCAGTGTTACACTTGAATGACAGAGAATGGGGAGTGCTGGTCGATGTTGTCAGGCATGAAATGTATCTTTTTAACAAGAGGGAAGGGATTAGTTCCACTGGAAGCACATTGATTACACTAAAAAATAATATTAGAAAAGTGCTTGTGTAGTATGTTAGTTTGTCATAAATGTCTCATAACAGATATGACAGAACTTGCCTAATGAAAAATGAAGATGCCATGGGCTTAACATTTTGTTAGATCAGACCTGCCAGACAAGGAAGCACAGGGAGTGGTCAAAACTTGTACACCTTCATACATTTGGTGTTGCTTTTAAATATTCTAAATTCAGATAAAAAATGATCTGGGGTGGAACAGTTTGAGACAAGAAGCCTCAAGTTGAATCATTGGTTTTACAAGAAGTTGGGGTGTCACATCTTGTCTCCTGTGAAGCATGCTTCAAAGGTTCATGTGTCTTCTTAAAGGCTCACATGATTGATTTGATGTTTTTGAACTGATGCATGCATCCTTGTGTGTCAGAATGGCTTCCCACAGTGAATCAAGTCAGAAAATATGAAGTCATTTACAATTATTTTGGGCAGAAAAAATACATTTTCTAAACAAAGCCAAAAACATTTTCCCATGTGACATGACGTGCAATGTTTCATGCACAGACGTGGCTAGCCTAGACAGACAGCTGTAAAGTTACCACCCATGTCAAATAAAACCCTCCAGTTCAAATAACCCACGTCACCACTCTTTGCTTCTTCAGCAAATTTTTTTATTTTATTTATTATTTTCTAAAAAGTAATAAATAAGAGGAAGAAAAAACAACTGGAGTGGGATTTTAAATTAGGAAATAATGCTAATAACTGACACATCAATGTTGGGCATAAATCGTAAAAAATGTCAAATTCACGAGTGACGTTAAATGAAATGCTAATGAAAAGCACACATTGACATATGACTGCACACTGCATAGTTGTTACAATATTTAATATGCCTCTTGACTAAAATACTTTCACACTTTTGCACCTTTTTCTGAAGGTGTGGCGATCGTGTCCCAGTCTCATGAGAAACGGTTGCCCTGAGACAGTAATCTAGAGGGTCCCTCTCCTGTGCTATTTTAAATAAAGCACTTTACCCCAACCATTACCACAGAAATGGCCTTTTTACATTGTGCAGGGGAATTTGACTTAAAGGCAGAATGAGTAGGATTTTCCTAAAAACAATGTATAGACTCATGCAAAGATAATCCTATAAAATAGCCTCTAAAATAGCCTCTGTCTGTATTTTCTTATTTTGCTGTGTTTGGGACGTTTCTGGGTGTCAACCTTTGGGTAGTATGAGTTTCTGCGCTTGTGCTTCTGGTGTTGAGCCGGGGGGAGGGGCCAACTTTGAATGTTGTGTTTACAAACATCAACTGACAAATCCTACTTATTCTGCCTTTAATTCCTTAAAATCTTAATGGCCACTTATTTAATAAGTCTTGATTGGCAGATGATAAATTGCAGAATTGCTAACAAAAATAACCAGAAGTCGTTTCATTTGATCAACTCAATCACCATTGGTACACAGTGAAGAACAATCAAACATCAATTACTTCAATATCCCTACTTCACACAAATATTGTTCTAACTAATTGTCACATATTGAACTATGAGCTCAGTGTATCATTACCTAGCTGTTATGTTGGCTTTTTTTTAATTTATTTTTATTTGGAACAGGGCAGTTGTTTGAATGTTTATGCTAATTAGCCTAGGCAAATGCTTTGGGGCATGCTATGCCTGAGGTTTACATTTATGTTTGTCACTTCTAACTTACAGGGTCACACCCAGGTAAACTTTGTGTCCACTCTACTGCGAGTCACCATGTCTGACCAGCTTGATTTGCCCGTCAGGCAAGCAGGTGAGTCCCACTATACCTGATGTGAAAATATTTTCTTTTCAAATTACAAAATATGATACATTGCATTGGGACTTTGTGAATAGTAAATTGGCACCATAAAGGCTGTAAAATGTCATGAGTTCCACAACCCCTATCAAATTTGATTTTATACTCACAGGTCCTAATTTTAATAATTGCATAATTTGCACATTAATCTGCTATGTGTTATGAAAGCTGGACCTGAGTCATTTCTTTGAGGACACTTGGTGAGATCTGTCCAGATTGTACAGTTGCTCTTTAAATATGTGTATTCCACAGTTGTCTGGGATGCTGCCTGTAAGACGCTGTTCATCAGTGTGACAGTGATTATGCACCATTTTCTATCCATTATATCCTGAGCACAACGCTGTGTTGAAGATTAATTCAATTATGTTAACATTTGTAAACGGATCACTTTTCGTGTGCGGTGCTATGATGGGAATATATTGGTTATCAGTTAATCTGATCGAGTTCTTTATTGTTGCAATCGAACAAATGCTTATGGATACTTTTAGTAAGTATCTTATTTCCATGTTAGTGCACTGTTTGGTGTTGTGTGCCTTTGTGAAACGGCCCTCTTTGAACCTGCATCTGACTCCATTTCAGCCACATTGAATTAGCAATGAGCATTTGGCTATATATTCTCCAGGATCACTCTATAATGTAAAACAGGACTTCATTTAAGTTGTTTTTTTAGAGCAGAGGATCAATAAATGATGATGCCTCTTTCACCTGCACTTCTTGCAAGGCAAGAAAGCCACTCTAAAGTGCAATAACCATTTATTATTTTACATTAGTCTTACCTTACTGTACAAGACAAATGGTCACCTTTGGAGAAAAATCAATTACAAACAAACAAACAAAAAACGTGATCATAGATGTTGCATCTGTTTTGATTTCTGAATGGCCAACATATCGGATAGGTACAATTGTTCTTTGCCTACTGGTTTGTAGGCTTTACTTTAACCGTATGTGGAGTTGGTGTCGCAGTGTCAGCCAGTTACTCAGCACCCCTGAAACAAGTAGGGTTTAAGTATCTTGGTTACGGATGCTTTGACTCTTTCCCATCTTCTATTGCTGAAAAACTGTATGCGTAAGGTATTATAATAATACAAATAAGTCTCTAAATTAAATTGTATCTTACAATTTCAAATGCACATTAACTAGATGTCAAATCACCCTGGGATTAATGGTGGTTAGTATTCCATCATAACATTTGGTTCTGAGCTGCATTACCTGGCAGCTGCTGTGATCACAGCTTGGAGACCCATGCAAAAGTGGAGGGAATTAAATAAAATCCCCTCAGAGCGACATCTTACCAAATGCTGCAGTTCCAAGAGATGAAGTGCATCATTTAGTAAGTTGGTAGCTACGCTAAATCTTAAAGATGCTCTCCGCAATGTTTGCATGATTTCAGCCTCTTGTAAGGCTGTTGGAGCACCGGTGGGGTCCCCTTTGCATGCTCGTCATATTCAGTGCGCGCGTGTGGATTCAACGGACTGGCCTGACACTGAACTGGCTAAACTAGAGTTTCCATTGCAGAATGAGGTAAAACTGGGATTCAGTTCATAGATTATATATGTAAGAACTATACCATCCAGGACCAAAATAAACTAGGAGAAACTAAAAATAATAATAATACTGACATATTCGCCAAATCCTGTTCAGCCTCATTAAATCTATTGTCGTAGACAATGACGCACTTGGTTCTGCAAATGTAGCTAATGGCAATAGTCAAAGTACTGCCTGTTTGACTGGTAGAGTGTGTACGCAAGTGAACGAGTAGATCATAACAGTTTACATCTAGGATCTAGGCTGTGAGAAGTAATTTCACGGCAATCAGAGATCCTTTATCCTGTGATAACGATCCTCTGGAATTACGCACATGGCCCATGAAAATTACATTACAGGTCATCTCCAGTTCAAATAGCGCTCAAGAGACGTAACTAGT
>OMKK01030929.1:0-11194 GCA_900302305.1 Polymixia japonica | reverse complement strand
CACACACACACACACACACACACACACACACACACACACACACACCCACACACACACACCCATTCCTACCACCTCAACCCATCCTCGCTCACCCTCACCCTCTCTCTCTTTGTTGATTTTTACATGGACGTTCTCGCCATCAAAGCTAGATTACTGTTCTTAGTGCTGCTTGGCAGGGATCTCTTGTGCTCAGCCTGGGAGCAATACCCCACGGCAGAATGACTGAAGAGGCTGTCAGACGATTCTCATAGCTGTTTGAATTGTTTTCTCTATCTGTACCAGAGTAAATGGGCAATTCCCATTTCAAACATTATGTGGATATTTGCTGTTGTAAATACCTGTTGTACGATATCTCAGTGGTTTAGATAGTTTAATTTCTTCCTTTGTATTTATGAAAAATGTATTGTTGTGGTCTTCCATCACGAGCTGCTTGGTAAACAACTCTCGTTTTCACTAGTATAGGCCGATGCATCTATTGTTGTTTTTTCACTGATTGTACTGTGAGTCTGGCCTTGATAGCTTGTTAGAAGTCACAGGGGACAAAGGCAGACAGTATTATTACCATAATGTTTGCCTGACACCTAGTGGATATTATCACCATGCACTGTGTGTGTGAGATGTGAAAATGATATTGAATTGCTACTCTCCATGTGTTTTCAACCCCATACTTTTGGGGTGCCATCAGTGCTGACTTTGCCTGAGGAGCCCCTCTGTGCACTGTACCAATTATTGTTGAGTGCTTCCCAGATATTGAATGTTTTACTAAACGGGCAACGGGCAAACGGGCTGCAGTCCGAAGGCCAGAAAATAGGCCACATCATCTCTTCTGCAACTGGACCAGCTAAGGCACTTTGGAGCCAGGCTAGGCAAAGATCAAAGACATTATTTGTTTATTTTACACTAACCTGGGGAGGCTTTAGCTTGACACTATATAGCTCAGCTGATCTGTCTCTGGAAGCAACAAGACAATTGTTTTGTACATGACAAATTCAGTGGGACAAATAACAAGTATGCCCAGGTTAACCCTGTTTGGCTTGTAGTTGTACTGTTAGCACAGCTAGTTGAAGACAGGGTTTCTCAGTATCTCGTAGAGTGATGCAGTCAAGTGTAAAATCGGTGCCTCAGTGCCTGGACACACTCCCCAAAATGGAAGAGACAAAGTGACAAACTAGTATACTAAAAGAGATATTTTAGGGCAACAGGCAAGAGATTCAGGAAAGTTGGAGTTGAGGGACAAAAATACGCTCCTGAACTGGCACCATATTTGAGTCAAAAAGAAAAGATACCTACATTTTGTATGTTCTGTGATCTTTGGAGGTATATCTGGCTGGTGAGCCCAGGAATCTTCAAAAACAAACTCAAGATATATATTTATATATATATATATATATATATACGTTTGACTGGTACTGTATATATATATATATTGTTGCTTTTAAGTCTTTCTTTAATATACTGTGGAACAGCATTAACACAAAGGGTCTGATTCACTTTGAAATGGATAAAAACAAAACATTGGGCCTTAATTGAGAAAACACAGATGAAAGGGCTTGTAAAGGTGTTGTAATGCCCCTTCTTTTTATCTCTCTTCACGTTTTTATCTCCCTTCCCTTGTTTTGAATATTACCGTTGCTTTCTTCAAAATGAGGCCCCGCTCTAATGTTTTTAGCCTTTGTATGCTTTCAGAGAATTAGAACTAGGACTAGAATAAGGTCCCTAATTTAATTCAAGAGTTGTGTAATTGTGGTGCTCCACACAAACCAACATATTACATGCGCTCAAGCGCTGAGTACTTGCAGTTGATTAACTGCCGTCCAGGTACAGAATAGTCTTGTGGAAGAAATGAGGCGCGGTGTAAATTTGCTGTCCATGTCACTTTCAAATACTCTTTCATTTGACCAAGAAGAGCTATCTACCCTTCAAATTGAATTTCGTGCACGCACACACACACGCACACTACTAATCAGTGGACTCTAAATCCCTTTGGGTATACGCTCTATCAGACCTGTGCTTGTAAGAAGATAATCATTTGGTGATATGAAGACATAGTCCCAAGGGGTTGGGTGACAACAGCAGCGCTACTGTATTCTCTTCTCCAAATAGTGTGCCAGCGCCTGTTTTATATTGGCTGGAGGTATGAAATAATGGTTTCTAATTGTTTCTCAAGGTGGACGAGGATGAGTCTTTTTGTCAAGGTGAAGTAACGGTGATAGCAAACAACTTACCTCTTTAACAACTTACCTCTTCTTCTGGGATGTAGTCACAGCTTTGAATGTGAGGGGAACACGTGGGATATAATGTGACAGACCCCTACTCTTGTCAAACGACACATTCAGGTGTGTTAGGCCTTGTCCTTAACTATAAAGATGTGTAATCCCAGATGTTCTTATCTTACAGCGTCTTTTCTTTTTAAAGAAAACTTTATTTTCTTTTAGTAATTGATAGCCAACGTTGTTCCACATGTTTAGAAATAATGCATGACCATATAGGTCACACTGACCTGATAATGTATTGCAAAATACAAACCATCAACTTTGCACTGAAAAACGTGCATTGGTGTTAATGAGAAAATCAACCAGATGAGTTTTTCCAACTATCACGAGACATTGTCTGCAGACGTATACACTAGATGGTGCTATTAGGTTGTGAGTATTTTCTAGATTATTATTATGAGACACAAGTTCCAGTCATGCAGGGCTTCAGGCAATTTTTGCCGGCTCCTGTGCTTGTATGTGCTGCAATTAAGCCCACGTACTTTAGTGGCTTTACAGTGTCAGCATACGTTCGCTAGTAAGCAAAAGCAGCTTAGGTACTAAGCTGGTAATTTTGTTGTGCGGTCAGCACTGGATTGAAATGCTGGGCATGGAGTCTGGGGAGATCCCACCGGCTCTAGTGGTCCATGAGTGAACAACTATGAATACAGCAATAACTTTTGTCTAACTGTATTTCTCAAACGACCCAGCGACCTTTAGTCCTGTTGCTTGAAATATCTGTTTTGGGGAACAGTAAACGAAACAACCCAGGGATCCATCCCTGGAGTTTAAGAAGCAGCTCTATGATAGACTACAGGTTTAGACATGTGTTTATTGTTATGATTTGATGTGTATAGAGCATATTTGTCCTCACTGAAAAGATGATTGCCCTCCCAGCCTGTATGATATTGCAGCCATAAACATCTGTCAGCCCATCACAAATTAATTTCTCATCTTTTCATCACAAGCCCAAGGGTGTCTTGCAAGCCTGTTGCTGATGAGATTTAGTTTAAACTCAGGAGTGACTGAACTCATTATGATGAGTTATAGAAGAGATATATTAGTAATTCAGTAAATATTATCATGGTTTGTTGTGGCCAGTGTGCATTTTACATTTAGTTCTCGTTGGTCCTCATGTCCAGACATCCTTATATCTCTGTGTTTCGTCCTCTGCCACAGAATATTCTGTTTTCTAGCTACGAGTTCAAGCTACGCTGACAGCCAGCCAGCCAACCACCGTGATCAGCTAGTGATCTGTTATTAAATATCAGTCTTGTTGATACTGCTGTAAACATACTGGAGCATGTGGCCGTGGGCGAGAGAGAGAGAGAGAGAGAGAGAGAGAGAGCGCGCGCGAGAGAGAGAGAGAGACAGAGAGGGACAGAGAGAGAGAGAGAGAGAGAGAGGGAGAGAGAGAGAGGGAAAGAGAGAAGTGGGACAGATGGGTGAGTGAATGAAAATGTGATCTAGAGGAAATGAAGGAAGGAGAGAACAGGGGGAGAAATGGAGACGGGGAGCGAGAGGAGAAAGAACTCAGAGTCACATGTGGCCGGTGTTGCTAAAGAGGGGCCCTATTTTTAGGGCAGGAATGTACACAGAGGCCTTGTGGAAAGTGGACCATAACAACAAACACCACACAACGAGCTCCTACAAAGAGGCAGCCCCCTTTGGATCACACAGACATACAGCATCAACACGGGAGACGAAGAGGGGGAAAGTACAGCAAAATGTCAAGTTGTCAAATTTTCTGCTGAGATTTTACTACAAACACAGAGAGGGACGCCTAGAAAACATAAAGAGAGAGAAGAGAAGAACAGGTAAGAGATGCACTGCAACCTTGCACAAAGCGTTCCCCCGGATACAAGCACGACTTTATTTTGAATTTTACATTTTCTTTTCTTCTTTCTTTATCAAACAGAAACGTTATCTGTTTTTATACTTAGCTTACATGCTGATAATATTACACAGAATGTCCAATAATCTGTAATAATTCTTTCTGTGACATTTTTTTTAATTTTATAGTGTTACATTGTACCAGGGGTTGGGCAGGTGAGCCTAGTGGTTAGAACTTGTCATTGAAAGGTCACAGGTTTGATCCCCGTTGCAGGAAGCCGTGTCCATCGCGTCCATCACCATCCATGTGTCCTGCCCAAATGCCCTTGAGCAAGATACTAAACTCCTACCTTCTCCACACTTGTTAGATGCTCGGGATAAAACCATCATCTAAGTGACAAAAATGTAATACATTAATTATCAATGAGCTTTTGTTTGCGTTATTTTGTAGGCCAACACAACGGTGCATCATATCTAATCCATGCCATGGGTGAAAAATGCTTCTCAAGGCTTGAAATTGCATTCACTCAGTTTGAAAGCAAATTATAAAAAGCCTCAGTTTTGAGGTTGCATATAAAACACCACCACACAACAGAAACATTATGTCCCATGACAATGACATAATAGCAACAGAAATAGTTGTTCAGGTGTTCGTGCAGTGATCCACTTAGGCCCTGGAAGGCCATCAAGTCTCCAGGGTGATCAGACAGACCTAAACCCTGTTTATAAACTATTTAGGAGTGCTGGTTGGACCCATCTGTTTCCACGAACAGGAACCTGCAGAAATAAATCAATTTTAACAATTCATTTAGTGTAGTACGGAGTCTGAAAAGGTTATTTGTCTTAAAACAAATGAAAAAATGGACCAATGTAGTGTGTTTCAATTGTTTCCAATG
Organism: Polymixia japonica; assembly: GCA_900302305.1. Taxonomy (NCBI): domain Eukaryota; kingdom Metazoa; phylum Chordata; class Actinopteri; order Polymixiiformes; family Polymixiidae; genus Polymixia; species Polymixia japonica. The sequence goes on along the minus strand of OMKK01030929.1, from coordinate 6,213 downwards.
CAAATCATCTTTTCTTGATAATAGTGGAGTGATCTTGCTTATTTCAAGATATTGTCACAGAAAATTCCCAAAACAATTGAATTTCATCTGAAACTAGTAAAATTATTTCACCGTATTGGTAGATTTGACTTCACTTCAGTTGTTGGGAAAAACAAGATTTAAAAAGCATCGAACTAGACTAAATTACAACATCCTCAGAGTCTTGATCTAGGATTACTAGTGAGGTCACATGCAATGTCAATTTCACCAGTACTGTATAACCTGAACCTTCAAATAAGTTTCAAATAAGTACTCCTCTACTACAATAACCTACAGTATAAATGTGGAATCTTTGGGTACAGTTTACCTTGGGTTTGTATGTTTTAGTGTGTTGTAAATGGCAGAGTAGTCCATTACCTGTACCATAAACTAGTTCCACCAACATGGCTGTGTAGCTTTTAAAAGTACTTGATCTGGTTTGGCAATGAGACCTGACCAATGGTCCTTGATCTTCTTGTTACAAGTCTCATCAAAACAGACTTATTTTTGTTGTTGTGTTTCTCCTTGTCCGTGAGTCAACATAATATTTTATGCTCATGGTCAATTGATCCAAAATCAGTAATCAATATTCTAAGATGCTTTATGAATGTGGCCCTGGCCATGTATTGATAATAGCTTAGGTCTTGTTTTCTAGACTTCAATAGAATTATAAGTGATACATTTACATAAGCTACTGTTGAAATTGAATACAATAGGCCTTACCAGCCTTAGAATAGTATTTGACAAGAATAAAATAATCTCTCTCCCTTTCAGCATGGATCGACCAACAGTCGAGGTCTTCCACTACAAAGATAAGGAGCAGTCCTCCAACCTACTTCTGCAACTCAACAGACTGAGACAGGAGAATGTCCTGACTGATGTGTTTCTTTGTTCAGCCAACACAGAGATCCCATGTCACCGTAATGTCCTGGTCTCCAGCAGCCCCTACTTCAGAGCGATGTTCTGCAACAACTTTGTGGAGAGACAACAGACCAAGATTGACTTGAAGGGCATCACATCAGCCATTTTAAGCAATATCATCGACTATGTTTACACGGGACTCATCAGTATCACCATGGAGATCGTGCTGCCTCTGATGCAGGCGGCATCCATGTTGCAATATGGCCGCCTGTTTGAGGCCTGCTCAAGTTTCCTTCAGGACCAGTTGAGACCAGACAACTGTTTGAGCATGATAAGACTCTCTGAGATCCTCACTTGTAACAGCTTGAGAGACAAGGCCAAGGAGATGGCCATGAAGAGCTTCACAGATGTGTCGGTATCTGAGGATCTGTGTGAGCTTTCCTTACCAGAGCTCATGGGGTACCTGGAAGACGATAGTCTTTGTGCGGAGGAAGAGCAGGTCTTCGAGACACTTGTTGCTTGGATCCACCATGATCCTTTATCCAGGCGCGGCGCAATCAGTGACCTTTTTAAGAAAGTCCGCCTTCGCTATATCCACCCAACCTACCTCTTCCAGTTCATCGCCAATGACCCTCTGATCCAGTCCTCCACCCTCTGCACTGAACTCATTGAATCCGTTCGACGCCTCATGTTCTCCGTCAGCACAAAATGCATCGGCGACACAGCAGTTGACTTCAAACCCCTCTGGGTGGCGCCGAGGCGCTACACCTGTCATGAGATGCTGGTTTTAGTGGGAGGGAGGAAGAACAATGAGCAGACCTCGAGGGAGGCCGTGGTCTTTGATGAAAAGAGCGAGAAGTGGCAGTGGCTTGCCAAGCTGCCCGTCCGCCTATATAAAGCCTCCTATGTCTCCCTCCACAGTATCCTCTACGTTCTAGGAGGCCTGACCACAAACACTAAGCAAAGCCAGGTCAGCGCAACCGTCTACACACTCTCACTTAAGACCAACCAGTGGCGAACAGCACAGCCTATGATGATACCACGGTTTGCCCACCAGAGTGTCTCCTACCTCCACTTTATCTTCGTCTTGGGTGGTCTCGGGTCTGACAGACGGCTGTGTAACAGCGTGGAGAGGTGAGAGGAAACAGTATAAGATGAAATTGATCTTTGTTATCCTCTGAGGTCGAAACTCTGCTGGCAATCAGCATCGATAGAATGTTGAAAACGCATTTAAAACAAGAAGCTGCAAGGATAAAGCACATGTCCTAGGGGAAATGTAATGATTCACATGTCCTAATAACATTTACAGGTACAACAGTATGTTCAATCAATGGGAGTCTATGGCGCCCATTCCTGAGGCTGTGCTGCATCCAGCAGTGGCTGCTACTGGCCAGAGGATCTACATGTTTGGAGGAGAAGATGCCATGCAGAACCCTCTCAGGGTAATCCAGGTAAAATACAACGCCCGTTTGTTTAAAGTTTTCATCGATTGACTGATTTAATAATCCATTGATTTGTTCAGTTCTTAAATAATCTACTATTACTATCTATTACTCCATCTTCTATTAAACATATCACATGTATCTATCACTCACTCACTGACTCACTCACTCACTCACTCACTCACTCACTCACTCACTCACTCACTCACTCACTCACTCACTCACTCACTCTCTTTGCTCTCTGTAGGTATACCACATTTCTCGAAACCTGTGGTCTAAATTGGAAAACAGGACAGTGAAAAATGTGTCTGCTCCTGCTGCTGTCCTTGACGACAAGATCTACATCATTGGAGGTAGGTGGGGTGAACCATTTTAATAGTAAAATAGTGCATTTAAACAGAGCGAGAGAAAATCTAATATGTGAATGTTGAACCAACCCACTGTCTCAACATCAATTAAGTGGATTTTTATTTCAGTTACTTTTACCAAGAGAGTCTCAATACACGCAATATATACAACAAGGAAATTTAGGCGATATCTTAAAAAAATGAAATTTTTTTTTTTTTTTTCCCTTAATCCATCATCCAACAGTCTTGGCTTCATTTTTGATGATGGTTCTGGGGTTAATCAAACAGTGTTGATCAGTGTTGCATCGCTGCGTTCAAGTAATTCAGCTGCATCCAGCCCCTTCTCATTTTCGACCATACCTTTTTGTCTTTCCCTCTCAAAGGGTACACCAGGAGAATGATAGCTTATGACACCAAGGCCAACCGGTTCATCAAGTGTGCCAACCTGAAGGAGAGGAGAATGCACCACTCTGCCGCTGCTCTCAACAACAAACTCTATGTTACTGGAGGACGTTACATCAATGGACATGATGTTATAGAGGACTCTGACAACTTCGAGTGTTATGACCCGATGACCGACGCTTGGACGTCAAAGGGAACTCTGCCGTATAAACTGTTTGACCATGGCTCGCTTTCTCTGACATGTGTCTCACAGACGTGGGCAAAATCATAGCTGATTAGCATTTAAAATATTTGGAAAAACACGAGGAGTGCATAATGTACCTTACTGCTGCTATCCGATGACCTTGTATGACCTAGACTGTACATGTGATATGTTTAACCCAAATTTTGCCGTTTTTTTACTTTAATTACATTTAAAAATGTAGCACTTTTTAATGTTTTATGTTTCATGGAACCCATTCAAAGTTTGAATACCCTCATTCAAAACCTGTGGCAACAATAACGAAAATTTGTATATCCAAAAAACTATGCTTATCTTAAAGGTACTACATACGATATTTTGAACATTAATATAGCAGCAAACAACTATTTGCTATGTAAAGATACAGTGGAGTAATGGCGTCCTGAGCAGAGAATGAAGTCACACTCTCTCTGTGTGTGTTGTAATCCGAGTTTCTCTGTTCTTTGTTTTGGTAGCTGGTCTGGCCGCGCGTGCATGTTAGTGAATATCAGTGCATTAGTGTTAGTGTGGCCGATGCGCGGCACCCGCCCATTTGTTTTGGCCTGAGATGCTGGTGCTCTAGTGGGACATCTAGTGGCTGAATATCGTATATAACTCCTTTAATTCATGGATAGTTTGGAAATACAAGAGATTCCTCTGGTACCAGTGTTACATTGCTACTTACAGGAGTGATGACTTTTGATCAAGGGCCTAAGTACGGTCAATATACTGTATTTATTGTCTTTACCTTCATAGAAAATTAAATTCTGACTTATAGGTTTTGATGCTTCTTGTATATGACATCAAAACCTTGGAAAACAAGTTAGCTTGCCACACAGTCCAAAACACATTCTAAACCCATCTAACTTGACAATGAAGTCCTATTTTCAGCCTGCTCTAAATCATGAGATTTCACTTGTCATGTTTAATCCCAGGGCTGTGTATTGTTGTGTCTAAGTCAAGGCTATGCTCAGCTGTTGAGATACATTTCACTTTGACTCAAGGGTGGCAGGTTCTGCAAACATAAACTGCAAACAACAATTTAACAAACTGTACAGTAAAACATCATGTTAAAGCATCATTATAAGTGATAATGCTGATGTTACTACAGTTATTTTTTCATTTTTTTCCCTTGCCTTGGCCTAACTTCATGATGTAACTGGCATCTATCTCATGATTGTTATTACACAGTACTGTTATAGTACATCATCATATACTGTTTATCTTAGCTTGAAAAAAAGATGTCAGTATATAATGGTTGTGAAAGGCATTGCTAGCTTACTATGACTGTACAACGCTGAGTTTGTACCAGCATGGTTCACTGGGTGTTTGTAAGCATGGAAATATTTATCTAAACATTCCTTTGTTTTGTTGTGTGACATTGATGAAACAACAGACGCAAATTTCAAACATTTATCACTTATTTCATAAATATAGGGAGTAACTAGATCAACACAACATGAGCTACAAACAGTGTGCACATTTTATGTGCATGTTAAGCCGATTTCTGCTTTCATTTGAAGGGTGATGCATTTTTTTGGATTATTGAATGCTTTGTTCCATGAGGCTAATGGTTTGTGTGGCTGTCCCTCGTTATGTGCTGTGTGTTTGCAGCAAATGTACACAATATCCTGTATTTTAATAAGTAAATTTGTATTTACTTTTTATATTTTTTATTCTTGTTTGACTTTAGTATTTCTGTCATTTACTGTTTTTGCTGTTTTTACATTATCAATAAAAGACGTCTAACTTTCTCATGGCCATGTTGCACACATGCTTTCTTTCTCTCTCTCTGTGTGAGGTATGAATATGATGTAGCCAACATACTCTCTCTCTCTCTGTGTCTCTCTCTCTCTCTCTCTCTCTCTCTCTTTCTCTCTGTGAGTCATGGTTAAACGGTGCTTGGTCAGGTGACACCAGATGCAACCTGAGCTGCACATGCATCTCGTGTGTCTGCTCAGTCTATAAGACCCCAGTCACGCTCTGGTCCACACACAAGTGGTACATGCTGAGACGGGTTCCTGGGATCTGCATAGGCAGGGAGGCATAGAGGATAACATTGAAAGGTATCTGTTTACAGAGAACAGCATTATACATTCCCCAGTAGTAACATGTTGAAACAGTTTGTCCTGATTGCATTGCTCTGCCTGTTGTGGGTGAAATAAGACCCACGAGTGACCAAGAAGTACTTTAGTTTTCTAAGATGAATTTATAAGCCAGTTTCTGCTCTGATGGAAAGTACACAGTAGAGAGGAACAGGGAAAATTTGAAGATAAGGATATGATATGACATGCGACAAAGGCTGCAAGTCAAGTTTGAAGCCACAATATAACCAGCCCAATGAGCCCATATAAAAAATCAAACTAGTGATTTATATAGAGAAGTTCATCAAGCGCATGGCAAAATGTACAAAATGTATATTGAAAATGAGAAGTTATATTATTATAAAGATACGCCAGAAATGGTCACCAAAGCAGAGAACTTAACAACCTCCTTCAAAAATGACTCTTTCACACGAGAAGGGGCATCAACTAAAGTGATTACGTAATGATACTCATCAATGACTTTCACAGACCAATGTCAGCTATTTCATACGGAGTAAACATAATGTGACTGCAGGTCATTACATGGGACTCTACGTACATTTCTTTGAAACCCAAAAGCCACTGGGCCAAACGTTGTTCCGAATGCAGCAAATGGAGTCTTGGGGACAGTGGGTGGAGTGGGTTGCAGAAGGGTGGGGGTCTGGAAAAACTATAGGCGAGGTAGTGTTATTTTGGGAAACAAACAAGGGGATGGATGTTACACCACGTGAAGCATGTGGCCCTCTGGTTTGCTGTGCTGGTTGGCAGATGTTAGAGACGACTAGACAGACAGACAGAGAGAGAGAGCGTGTGTGTGTGTGTGTGTGTGGGTGGGTGGG
>OMKK01030927.1:5647-22719 GCA_900302305.1 Polymixia japonica | reverse complement strand
GGGGGGGGGGGAGGGATGCGTCAGGGAACGCCTCGCAGCAGTTTGGGTGAACCCGCGCCCCGGTCAGCGTGTTCTATAGAGACATTGACCTCCATGGAAACGTGCGGAAACAAACAACTCGCGGCGAACTGATTGACCCGTTCCGCTGACGTTCTCCTCCTCCTTACTTCTGACTTGCCTATAGGGGATATCGAGTCTCTCGCATACGCAGGTGTACGGGAAACGGTTTTGTATCACTCTTGTATCTCTTTCCTTTCCTCTCTTTAGGCTGGTTGTTTATCTGGCTCGCCGGGTGTGAATGTGTGGTCTTGAGATTGTTCCAAGGGACCATATGGCACTATACCACACAATATAGGTAAGATATCCAATGCACTTTTCATTTTTTTTATATTCAATACTGGAAGAGTTTCACCAATCTTTCACTGTTGTATTGAAGAGGCACACAAGCCACGTTCAGGCCTTGGCAAGCCAATCACTGTGCAGTAGAGCTTTGAAATGATGGAAACCTGATGGGCAGATGAGAAACTTAAATCATTAACACTGGTGACCAGGTGACAAAACCATGACTGCAATTTCAGGAAGAATATTTCTCTCTCTCTCTCTCTCTCTCTCTCTCTCTCTCTCTCTCTCTCTCTCTCTCTCTCTCTCTCTTTCTTTTTTCTTTCTCTCTCTCCCTTCACCACTACAGAGAACAGAAATAAATTGCAAAGGCCAATGGAGAAACCGAACTCCCTCAGTCATTAGGACTATTATATGTTGCTATCACATGTGTACTATCATTGTTCCCACACTCCTAGTGCAGTTTTCACCGTACCCTAGGACTCTGTCCGCTTTGCTATTGTGAACTTAATTTGCTCTATTTACAGTTTTTTACAATTGCTAACAAGCGTTTACCTATACCTAAGATACTTTTTCTAAACTCTTAACATAGCAACACACCTACATCAATTAGCCAAATAGTTAATTTTCTGCTCAAAACCACATTTTGTTCATTAAATACCAACTCTACATTTCAAAATGCAAAACAACTTTCTCTACATACAAATGATCTACCAAAACATGGCAAACCCGACTCTATATCAAATCATTCTTTCAAAACACCAGCACATGTTTTCTATCCAAGAGGAACATATAGTCAATCAGAGCACAACGACTTTTCAAAATTTGACATCACAAAAACTGCATTACTTTTCACGTTTCAGTTCCAGCTGCATACAATAGACAATATGAAACACATTGTTTTTTATAATTCAGTTTCCTTTTACTGTAAACCACCCTTTTACTGTAAACCACCACTACATTTGTTTGGTTGAGTGTCGAATGTGTGCATTTTTGGCAACATACTATCTAAAAGTGAATGAGTCATCTTTACTTGATAGAATGTACAGTAGAAAAAAATAGTAAATGAAATTGCTGCCAGTGATCAACAAAATGGCTTCCCACCACATTTGCCTTGGTTCCCACTGAGTAAAACAGCATAGATCATATATAGTGCACATAAGGAACAGAGGTCATAGGGTGCCTTGACACTGTCACAACATCTGCACCTGCAATGTTACAAAATAACTTCAAAATAAACAAACTAAAACCCATCAATTCCCACCATTTTCAGTTTCAATAAATATATTTACAGTTAATCATTATGGCTGTTATGTGTTCATGTCTTAGGTAAAATAGGACATGATAATGTGTGACAGTAGATGTTTTTTCTCCATAAACGAGTGGTGTAAAACCTAAAAAATACACTCTCCCTACTCTCACATAAATTAAACGTAAATGAAGGATTGCAGTAATCACCCATTTATTACAGTCATGTCAGATATATGTAAATAAAACGAGAAAAGACCCATAATATTGGTATTGGGTAAGCTTGTATGTGAAGAAAATGTAAGCATTTTAGAAACGTGTTAATTGACTGAATATTGTGTGAAAACAACATGAATTGTGTTAATGGTACGGTCCACAACAGACAGATGTTGCACTAATTGCGTTTAGAGTTTTGAAAATGCGACTACAGATTGGACAAAAGCAATGTTAGCGATTGTAAAAAGCTGTAATTGCACTGAAACTCTGTGCATCAACCCATCAACTGCAACACTTACCACCCACTCGTGATAATGAGATTTCCAGCAATATTCAAGTAAAGTTGAAGTAGGCTATGCTGACACAGGCGGTGCCCTTTTTGTCTTGTCCTGTTCATTTCTGTGTGTGTGCTGTACCATTAGGTGGCTATTGTCTTGTCATATTTTTGTATGCATTTAGCACAAACATATTTACATGTTTAGCTGAAAAAAAAAAACAGCTTTGTGAATATTTTCTAAAATTGTAAACTGGCTTAACCTACAGCTCATTCGTCAAAACTTCCACATCGGTCCGGATTTAATGCTTCCTGGCTGGACCGCAACAGCGGGGCCGGCCCTATAAACGTATAAATGTCTGTGACCGACCGACTGACTACAACGTTACATCGTTGTTTGCAGTCACGTGATTCCGATGACGCGCAAAATTCAGATGGAGGACAGGAAGTTAGAAGCAGACTGGGAAGCCCGTACTGTGTCAGTTTAGACGATATTACGAGAAAAAGGTATAAACAAAAAAACCTCTCAGGCTAGGGAGCAGCACTACAACGGGGGTCACCGTTACAGTAAAAGACTGGAGGAGCAGTGCTGAGTGAATATGACATGATATTTAACTCTGGCCGTGGACTTTTTGGTTTCCTTTGATCGGCGAATCCACAGTATCTCTAGCTGAGGGCGTTCTTCAAAAGAGAAGATGGGGAAAGACATGAAGTGGTTTGCCTGGCGATGTTGTGCTGTTTAGCTACAGCAGAAAGCCTACATGTTAATGTCGCCCTAAGAGAAAGTATGTAGCATGGTTCAGGATTGTTGTGCGAAACCTTTTGTTGCAAGTATTTTTAAAGGTCATGCATTTGATTTTGGTAAATCGCGGTTATGTGATTATGGTTGTTATGTTTGAGCGCATCCCTGTAACATTATCTAAAAGCTTAATATGAAATCCTACCTGCGCGATGGCTTTTATGTAGCTATCATATTGAAAGAATGAAAGCTCCATTGATTTGATGATGGTTTATTCTATTAGTCATTGGTTCATCCATAAAGCATTGTTTATGACCGGGAGTAGGCATGGCCTTGCACTGATTTATTCATTCACACCACGCTTCAGTAAAAAGCTGAATTTGAGGGCTGAGAGCCTCAAACTGTAAGCTTTCGAAAGTGTGTTTCACGAAGATATATTTATAGACCGCCATGAGAGAGTGTGATGAAATCTTTTTCACCTAATGAGAAAGCGCAACAAGTATTAGGACTATTACTTCTTTTGAATATCTCGGGAAAACCATCATGCATCATTTCAATTAGTACCCCCCTTTCATCCCTTGAATTCACAAGGACGGTATCTTAATGAGTGTACTTCACACATAGATGGTAATTTCCAAATTAATAGAAATGCATTCCATTATCTACCCAGCGACAGGCCCCTCTAGGCTAGTGCTTGTGCGCAGGCTGCTTTATGGTCTAGCTGCCACATACACGGCAGGGCGGGCGAGGCAGGTGTGATGGAAGGAGGGGTGGTGGCAGTTGATCAGAAAATGGTGTAGGGAAATCTAATTTATTTTTCATACGCTTCCGAGATGGAATGCCATATATCATGCCATCCAGCAATTGTGTGGCGGTCCCTAGCTTACAAAAAAAGATGAAAGAATAGTGATCAAAGATACAGAGGGAAAAGTCAGCTGCTGAAGTTGCTATGGGATCCTACTTCCTCCGGGAACAATATAGACCGTGTTGAAATAGTCATCCAGTATGCTGTCAATGTTGTTTTTCTGCCTAGGATAACTCACTGCAAACATCTGAGAGAGGAACCAATCGGAGTTAGAGCTCTTTGCTACACTCTGTCACAAACAAATATAGATTTCGGTCTTTGATGTAAAATTACATTTTCAGAACATTCTGTTGGATTAGTGATAGTGTATTTTTTTAATCTTCTCCTGCTCAGTAAAACAGTGTTTGTCAATTCGTCTTGGTTACAAACTAGGGGAAGTAGCCTAAAGGTTAGAGAAACACACTTGTGACTAGAGGGTCTCCATTTGAACTCTAAGCAGGTGAAGTAAAAGAGTATCACTCTTTACAGCTATTTTATACTGCGTTTGTGAATAGTTATGCACTTATACAATAAATACAAATCAACATTGTAATATTCTAAGGCCTTTAGATTGGTAAAATAGAAAGATTTGACACCATTTCATTTGTTTTTGTTTTTATTAAAGGGTAGTGCACAAGGGAGGGGGGCCTTAAAGAGACAGGAGCTTGTTTCAGACAGAGGCTGAACAGAGGGGCTGCATAAAGGGCCAGTATAAGATAAATAAGGACTTTTTTGAGCTGTGAATCATGCAAAGCTACTCTAGTGGAGTCCCAGGATGCACATAAAGGAAATGAAATTAGCATAATAGTGTTTTTTTTTTTAATAGACAATAAGCAACAATAGAAATATAATTAAATAACATAACAATGGAAACAGAATAGAGTTTGTTTTTTTCATTTTTGGATCTAGTAAACACTTCCAAACCATTGTGCTAGTCTTATAGAGTAGAATAGTCTTAAAAGAGGACAGTTTCTAGCTTATGTTGCTGAAGACCCCCAGATTGTCCCAGATTGAGTTATATTCCTTCAACCACACATATACTTTATCTCCTCTGTCTATCAAAGTGCTCTGCACCAAACAGCCTCTTGGGCATTATTGTTGATTTTGTCATTGCTGTTGTTTATACATAAATCATTTATCTGCAGGCCTTTTTTTAGATACACCAGATGCTTTCAAAGCTATAGACAATCAGAAGTTAGCTCTGGATGTTGATAGACAGATCTCATTAATATTTAATTTCTAAGCCTTTGCTGGTGCTATTCAAAATTATTCTAGCGCATGGACTTTATTTTAATGTTTCTGTTACCTTCTGCTCATATTGAATTGTTTCTGGAAAAAAAGATCACATCCTCCCTTATTAGCATACAGTGTGTGTCAACCCTCCTCCACATTTCCACAGTTTGTACAAAATGATCACACAGAGAGCATATGTTGTTAGAGCATACATAAGACGGAGCATTGCTTGAAGAGTCAAAGCCTTTGCGCATAAAGTTCATTGACAAGACATGTAATGGACAATGTTTTTCCTTTCACTTACTGTCAGATTGATTTCTTCATTTACCCAAGCTGGCTTACTTGCCTACATTATTATGCCTTTGTCTATGTGACGGTTTGAGCATTTCTGCTCTTTTACACCCTAAAGGTCAACCAATTATCTGCAGTGGGCATGAAAGCACTTTGTATTTCACTCTAAGCTGCATTTCAAAATGACCCCTTTGACAATTGTTCAACTGTAACAAGGTCAGGATCACGGTTTCTAAAGGAGATCCTGAGACGCAAGTGTAGATGTAAGCACATGGTATATAGGCCTACTGTGCAATTGGAGATCTAGCTATTAGGATGCACATAATCTGTAATTAGTGACCCTGCTTTGAGTGTGTGGAAACAGAGAAAACCGCTATTGTAAAGAGGAAACCACTTTAAGAAGAAACAAAGTAAGAGTTCCTTCATCCTTTATTGGACGGGGTCAAACATCTCTCAAACTGTATTTCTTTCAGCCCAGGGAACACACAGTCTCGGATGGGGTGGCAACTGTGGCTGCATCCTGCACCCTTTCAGTCAATACCTGCACAATATTTATTAAGATGATTTAAGTCAAATTAAACGTTTCAGCCATCTTGTACTTTATGGGAGTTTGGAGCACTGAACCTGTGTTGTCCAGACCATCATTTCTCGTATCTTCTTCATAGACAAACGTGAACATTATATCCATAAACACAGAGGATGCACGCTATAGAATTCAGTCAATAACAACAACAAAAAGCATAGCTTGATTGTTGTGCTAATGATGTCATGTGGCAATTAACCACTTCAACATCCCACAATTCCTCCTGAATAGGCCCCATCAGCTAAACAAGCTTATATGAAACATTGAAAACTAGGCCATGCCTGATGATGAGTTGCCGTGTTGCACACAATGCAAAATTCCTCAGGAAAGGCACGCGTTGATCTGCGCTAAAACGCCATAAGTTTCCTATCCCCACCCAATTCAGTGTGACGAAAACCACTGGAGCTGAACTAATGCGTGTTTTGTTTTTTTTGTCTGATGTTTTTTTTTCGCTCGCTCGCTCGCTGACATCGCTCGCGTATGTACAGAAAGAAAAGCAGACGTCCGCGAGCGCGTGCAAAGCGGGAGATCTCGACCCCGCCGAAGGAAGAGCTCGGCTTTCTTTTTTGCGCCACCATTTCTTGACATGTTACCCACCGGTGCAAATCTGGTTTTCTCGCAAAGCCTCGCCGTGACTTTACGTGGAACTTTTTTTTTTTCTTTATATATTTATTTACTCACTTGGTTCCTCGACTTGCTGTTTCACTCCCATTTCAGCATCAAGGCCAGAGCTTTTGCCGATGTCCTTGGGTCAAGACACTGCATTGCCTCTGATTGCATCATGACCTTATTTTCATGTGTGAGAAATGTTTTGGCGGGGGGGGGGATTCATTGGTGCCAGTTCCTCTGATATATCCATGAGTTTTGATCATCATGCAGCAGAAAAGGTGAAACATTTGTCTCGAGTGCTGTTGGCATTGGAAACATTGCAACTGTATTGTTTATGCAGATGAGTCAAATGGTATGAATATGGTTACGATACGGCTTAGATTCGACGCTTTCTCAATGATACAATGGCTTCTGCGTATAAAAGCAACAATCCTATTCCTAGAATCCTTTCTGTTGCCGTTAAGAAAAGGTAATTGTCGGAAGCTACAGTATACCTCAATACGTTCAACCAGAACCTACAAGGCACATTATACATCTTACATAACTCCTGCATTGTGTTAATCTTCTTGTGTTCAACCTCTCTTAAGGGTTTTGTTTTTTTTTCTTGAATGACAAGAAAAACAGAAAACACAACAGCTAAAAACAGGAACTTTTACTCCTCTCTGTTGGAATGAGTAAATTAGTTAGTAAATAGATTTTCGTACACATGATAAAAAAACAATGGCTGTCTCCCAGAGATGTCTGAGGTTCTTACCTTGTCAAAGGAATCGGTGAGCAGGCAACAAGAATCAATACATGGATTTCGGGAGCTGGCGGCCCCCGCCGGGCTGCTTTTACACATGCACACACCCTCCTCCCATAAACTCCCTGATCTTTCAATCAATGAACACCACTGACTGGGTTTCTCTTGTCAGCACGACCATCCCCACCACCGCAAAGCCTATCAAGTTGCTGAGAGCATTGTACGCTCTTCAGGTACCAACGTACCAACATAACAATACCAATGTTGTTAACAATGAGGGCATGGGGTACGTATAAAAATGAGGATACTGTAAACCTTGCGTTTGAAAAAAAAAAAAAGTAAACTGATATAGACTCGACAAAGTGAAAACCGAAACAGAAAAGCAACTTATGCAGCATGGAAATAATCAATTCATCTGTCTCTTCGGAAAAGACCTGCGTGTAGCAGTCCAGTGGGATGCAGGGCGTGTGTATATGAGAATAACGGTTGTGATACACCTGTTCACGCTTTGGGTAATGTGACAGCACAGGTTTTCTGGTAACAGGCGAGACACAAAATAGATTTTATATATTCCAGGTCAACAAGTTGCAGTGTCATTATTGCAAGAGGGTTGAACCCATCCCGTTTCTCTTAAACACAGCCCAACAAAATTGCCCGGTGCATTTCAACCTGAAGAACCACATTTGCTATAAATACACTGAAACGTACTGTGAACATGAATGGATTTTCTAACAACATGAACACTGTGCTCTTTTGAATTTACTTTTATTGAGTTACCTGCTTGACTGTCAACCTAGCGAAACCTCTAAAACTTCGAAACTAAAATGAAATATACTAAAAAACAACAAGAAACTAAACAAGCTTAATCTGGAAACTAAATCAAACTACACTGGAGTTAAAACCCGAAGTTCAAATAAGACAGGAAATAAAACTAACACCAATCTCCAATAGGTTGTGCGGTGCCCCTGCTGATCTGGGTCAGGCGGACCCTAGCACTTTAACGGCGGTTGCGTAAAGCTGGAGTTGCCATAGCGCGCGCTGAGGAAGATTTCCTGAGGATCATAAATCACCAGCTGTATTTGTTGTACGAGTCTCTGCTTAGGGGAAATCACTTTTTTGTCTCAGGGCCAGCTATGTGACATACAAAAAAGACAGCAGGAAAGAAAGTGGAGTTATTCCAGCATCTGGTCTATGACAAAAAAATGTCTGCTGTACAGAATACACAACTTTTTTTGTTATCAGTGTTTCTGAAACTAATTAACAGGAACTCTTATCACTGCTTTATTCACGCAAATTACATATTGGGATATATATCAAGAGTTAATCCTATTAGTTTAGCTTCAGTGTTTGCTGAATTAATTAAAGCAGAACATTTCTGCTTGATCTGAATGTCCGCAGGCGTCTCGTCTTTACTGTCACTGGCATCGAAAAAAAGACTATAACTTGTCCACGAGGGAAGCCTCGCGGTTGAAAAGTGCTAGTTTGACACAGAGCTGTATACGCCGTCTTACAATAGCGCCCTGATTTGTTTTGTGCCTTTTTACTTTCCCTTTTCTGTCGTCACTCTGTATCTCTGTCCCTGACATATCTCTCTTTAATGACTACTAAAAAAGACTACTACACGACTGTCAGCCATTTTGTGGACGTGAGCAGGCATACTCAAGGCCCTATTTCAAAGTTGCTTGTCTCTTGCTCGGAGAACTTAAGCTCTTTAACACCTGCAATATAAATTATATAACAGCCTCCCATATGGACGGGCAGAGAGCCTTCTGCATAAACACATTCATCTTGCTTGCGTAAGTGCTCGCACACAGCAAACGGAGACCCATCCCTTAATGTTGTATCTGACACAACCTCTGTTTGCTTTGTCTCTATTTGCGATGAACAGGCCGAGGTCAGGTTGTATTTGCAAACAATTCTCTGTGTTTGTTTTATCCTAGTTGGAGTAGCAGATGGGTGGGGTTAGTCGAGACATTTCAGATGCGGGTATGTTGGGTAAGCTGTGAATCTCAGAAGAAAGCTGTGCTATGCTTTTTAATGAGTCCCTGTGATTGTCTAAACATTCTGGCACTCGTCGCATGATGCGCGAACCCCCAAATATCTGGCACTCCAACCAGGTTAAAGCAAATGTTTAAAATCATTTGCAAATGCTCTTTGATTCAGGTCCGGCAACGAGAAGAGGTTGTTGTTTGGGAATTTCAGATCCAGTTGTTTCATCGGTTTTGTCTTTGTGAGGGGAGATGTTCTCTCTCTCGGTTTTTGTGTTCAACTGATCTTATCCGTTTTTCTACACTCCGTGTCTTCTCACTCTCTCTTTTACTCAGTCACTATCACCGAATAACAATGAAAGAGTTGAAATAGTTTGGCCTTTCAAAGAAAAAAGAAAAAAGAAAGCAAACAAAATATTACCCCACACTGCAGCGCTCCCAGTTTTCTCACGGTCCTTACTTTAATCATGTTTTCATACAAGGCTCGGTGGCTTTCTTCATAGTTCTTAGTCTGGTCCCTTTTCCCTCAGACTCTTCTGTCACACTCTTAAACGCAGCGTTCGCGTACTGTTGGAGTTCTCATGGTGTATGTTTGGGGGACAACTGTCTCTGGTAATCAGCTTTCACTGCCAGCTTGGAGAAGAAGTTGAGGCAGTGATCAGCTGCCAGCCAGCCTGTGTGTGTGTGTGTGTGTGTGTGTGTGTGTGTGTGTGTGTGTGTGTGTGTTAGTGTGTCTGTCAAGTATGTGTATATACATGTCACCGCCTCGACTTTTGTCTTTAAAGCTGCTGTGGGCGACGTTTTAAAGTTTTATCCTAAAATAACAAAAGACTGAGAAGGTTCAGCGATGATATGATCTTCAAAACAAACGTCTGCCACCGCAGGTCGGGAACAGAGTGTCGATATTCCCTCTTTTCCCTAAACTATGTCTCCATCGCCGCCCGACAATAAACTCCTCCCGGGTATCCGTTCACCTGTAGCGTGTGAGTTTTTTTTTTTGATGGACAGGGGGAGAGGAGCGACGGAGAGGTGCTGCAGGGGAGGAGAAAAGTCTGGCTTGTTTCGAAAGTGTAACGGCTTGTTGTTATAATTCCCCTTCGCTATCAGTCAGAATACAGCACTTATCGGCTTAAACTTCGCACATAAAAAAAAACGTGAAGCTAAATTTCAGGGCTGTCAAGCCGTTCACTTTCAGCGGCCCTGTCAAAATATAATCTCAGACGGCTTTATCGGTTACTCGGGTAAAAGATTTTTTGATTTTTTTTTTTCCCATGTAAAATAGATATGCATATGGCCATGATAAAAGACAGCCTCTAGGCTCTTGCATGCAACGCGCATGAGTTCCTTCGCCTCTGGGCCTGTTCTGTACGTTGCAGCTGGAACACGGGTAAAAGATGGAGCCTGTTACTCGCAAACGATTAGCATCTTTGCTATCACCACAGAAGCTGCCATGGGTTTTTGTTTTTTTTAAAGTTCACAATCTGTCAAAACCCAACAAGAGTTGTTTGTTTTTTATTTTTTTTTATTTTGTTCCTTCCACGCCTTTTGGGCACGGAAGAAAAATAGATTTGTTTTTTTTGTTTTTTTTACGCTAGCAATCCACTTCTCCCCAGCCTCCTACCGCTCCGGTCGACCCTCCTCCGCGCGGTGATCCACTTTTCCCTTCCCGAATGTTCTCGGGCTATGCGTCTTCTTCTCCTTTCCCTCTTCCCCGCTCTTTCCTTTTCGCTGGCTCTGTCTTTCCCAGTCTTTCTCCGTCTCTTTCTCTCTCTCTCTCTCTCTCTTCCTCCCCTTTTTTGCGAGACGGCTTCGCGTTTGCACTGCACCTTCGGGCCTTTGCGTGGGATGGTGTTGTGGGCTGGCATCTGGCAGCCTCTGATAAGAGAGTAAGCACGCTGGTTCTGTTCCTTTTGAGACGTTTTTTTTTTTTTTGGTTGTTTTTTTTTTTTTTTAGCTAGGTCGTCCGGGCAGCCTGCTGGGCAGTGTTTTCCACCGTGTCACAAGGGCCCTGTTGGGAACATCACCTCGCAATTGGCTTAGACCAGTATGGGAAGTGTCCATATGCACCGTACCTTACAGAAATACATTTATTTTTGGGCTGCCTCATTAATTTTACTTTTATAATGATTTCCTTACTACAGCTAATGATTTCCTTACATACCCCCAAATTAAAAGTGCCTACAGTAGCTAAACTTGAATATTAAGTACAGGACTTGTGAAGATAAGTTTGGATTTTTGAGGTTTGAAGGTGCCCTTTGAGAGCACCGCATCTCCCTGATGTTGCTGCAGCCTGTGGCGGCGGCTCTTGGAAAGCTGGAACACGCTCCGGGCAAAAGCCGGGCCGGTGCTTGCGTTTGCACATCCACTTGTAAATAGATGATCTGAGCCACAGGCCATGTACTGTGTCTTATCGGGGTAAAATCTGTCTCTGGAGTTTATTGCATCCTCTCAGTGGATAAATACTACATCTCATTTCACTTGGACTCCCGTGCCTGCTGTGTGGAACAGCGTACACACCCGCTCTTCAAGGAAACGCTTCCCCTTGTTACAATTTGTCTGAGCCTAATTTTGTTTTGGACCAGGGGAGGGAGACGCGGGTTATTAGTCATTCAGCAATTAATTCCAAATATGACTCAGGGGAAAGCGCCAGACACACCTAATTGCTGGTAATCATCTCCATGTTTGGGCTCACATGGGAAACCGTGGGGCTGCGGGTTGCTGTCTGTGTCCTGACTGGCGGCGGCGGTGTTGGAGAAGGTAGGAGAGGTTCTGGGCCGGGTGGCTGCGTCGCCTCCGTCCCGCGGCTTCACTGCCTGCTCTGCAAAACGGCTCTTCGGGTAATTGTCAAGAGACGCCCCCAAATATTGATACTGCGGATACGATCAAGCGGTAACGGAATAAGGAACAATCTCCGATCCCCGGCGCCGTTCACCTGCGTTGGCAAAGGCGTAAGAAGAGGACGGGAATTGCGTTGGTTCGCTCCCACGGTGCACCGGCCTTTTCTGATTGGAACAGAATCAATTCAGTCAATTTAGCAATAGGCTACCTAGTGCAGATATGTATAACCAGGTGCCTGCATGCACGTAGCCGCATGTGCACACACACACACACACACACACACACACACACAGGATCTCGGCCCCCGGGTATCTTACCCTTCGCTCCGTATCATGCTTCAGAGGACTGGAGGCTTGGGCCGGGAAAGCTCAGCGGTCCGGAACGATGTGCAGGGAGCCGAACAAACATTACACGAATAAGAGAAACACCTGTGAGTTGTTTCGAGTGGACAAAGGGACCAAAAGCACCAGGCGTGGGCATCGAGTTGTCAATTACCCAGTTCGAGTCAGGCAAATATAGCTCAGTAGCTCCTGAGTCGACTCAGTGGGTTGTTATGTGAGCGCTGCAGGAGCACGTATGGCGCCGGAACGGTGAAGCCATCTTAAAACTCGGTTTGCGTTGGAACTCGTCGTTTGGTAAATATTGTTGTTTTGTTTTTTTTGTTGTTGTAGGATTGATAACCACATGCTGCGGTTTGACGTCGACTATTGATTCCACCTGTTAACTAAGCGCAAATGTACAGTAGAGTTTTATTAACGAATTTGATGAACTGAATGATACAGTTACTTGTTCCGTGAAAATACTCGCCAGTGACCGTCCATACTTCCAAATCTAATCGCCGTAAAGTAAACAGCAGAGGTGCTTGAGTGTTTAACATGAAAACTCCAGAGAGCTGGAGCAACCTACATCACTTTAGCTACAGTACGTCGTTTGAAAAGAAAAATTCAACCCTGTCAAAAGCATGATTCTTCATCTGCGGGATAGAAGCCACGAACGAGCTTTTGATTCATTTACACACTGTCGAATGTCTCTGACACTAATACAACCTGCTGTAATGAGATAATCTATCTCTACTGACACGATAATGTATTTATGAATATGACTAACAGTTGCTATTGAGCATTTCATACTAAATGCAAATGTAGAGTCCCTTATTCTTTTCAGGTCATCGTGAATAGGGTGATAAAAGCTGCCCTTTGGCTCTGTTCCCAGAACCTTAAGGAGTTCTTTAATTTTTATTTTGCCGACCCATGTATATTATTCCGTCTTCTAAATTAACTTGTGTAACAAATGCAGTTTTTCTTGGTCTAAAGATAATTCGCCACCAAATTGCAGTTGTCTTCAGGCCAGTGGTTTAGGCGCAACGCTGCCTTCCTGAAAAGCATGATAAATAGTGTCCCAAACACATTATTGCTGTCTCATTTCACCAGGAAATTGATAAAAAAAAAAGTTAGTGGAGAGTAAGCGAAGGGTTAGGGTGCATCCAGGGACAGGAAACAGCCGAGGCAAACGTGTTCCCAGATGCACCGGCGAACCAAACCGACAAAGCAGACGCAACCTGAGCCGAGAAAGGTTAATTAGCTAGGCAATGGTGAAAAAGCAACAATTTCATTTTTACTTTGTAGCCGCGGGCGAGATAAATTAATTTCATCTTGTTGTGTGTGCTGTTGGGGCTCCCGTCCTGCGCTGGCATTCATTATTTCATGACGGGGCTTTTATCAAATACCAAAAGAAGGCTGTGAAAGGTGGCGAGCTTAATCACAGTGCGTGTGCGATGCGAGCGATGCGCGCGATGTGCACAATGTGGCTGGGGTTGCGGCCGGGGTGTTGGAGGTATGCAGCTGATTAGCGAGAAAGGTAAGATAAAGGTAAGGAGGAATGGAGGGGGAGGGCAGTCTTAATAAAACTGACCTTTTCCCCCACCGGGACAGCTTGTTAACGAATCAGCTGTTCCGATGAACGAGAAAGATTTGCAGAAAAATAAAACAATGTTCGTCAGTTCTTCAGCCGGTACGGTGAACGAACAAAGAGCTGCTATCCGCTAGCCAGAAAGAAACTTCCCTCGATTTGCTAGCCTGTAAGTGGAGATGCATTACATCCATTTGCTTGGGGAATAGATTACCTGAGCCTATTGAACCTTATCCTCCTCAAATGTCTTGACAATGGCTTGTCAGATTGACAGAAGCATTGGATTTAATCGCTTCTCAGAGAAGGTACTGGAGAGAACAGCTCACCGGTTGATACGATCCTCAGGAGCCGGTTCTCACTGTTGTAGAAAGGTAGATCTATTCAGGTATTCTGTTCTCATCCGGCAGACAGAGGATGCGGTACTGTGTGTGTGTATGTGTGTGTGTGTGTGTGTGTGTGTGCGTGTGTGTGCATGTTTGATTAAACAAAAAAGATGACTTTGGTTATCATCTAGAGAAGCATCGGGTTTCAGTCGCAATGCGTTTCTCCCATTTTCCATTCTGATAATCCTCATCTTTTGCAAAAGAGTTTCCATGTTAGCAGAGGCTCTGATTCAGCTCATGAACTCGCAATTTTCCGCTCGTGGTTATTTTCAAATGTAATTTCCTAAACACGCAACCGAGATTGTAGACAAACGATACGATAGTGGGGGAAAAAAATACTATATAGGCATTGTAGGGCTGTTAATACCAATTAAAGGTGGGGGGGGAGACACATTGCATGACAGGGCGAGGGAGGGCTGCTGCACGATGTGCACCGGTCCACCACATATGTAGCTGCACATGAACGCTCCATGATTGATAGGTTCTATTGATTTGAAAGTTCTAAGGGAGGCGGGAGCCTTCAGCCTTCTCCCTCAGGAGTCTACCTGCGCTTCAGTTGTTGCCTAACAGATGGCACTACAGCTGTCCAGAAAGGCTCTAAAGGATGCCCTTGTAAAACAAACTTGTGCTCTTAAAATGCACCGTGCCTCTCGCCACCTTTTTTTTTCCGTCTCTGTCTCCCACTTCCTGTCTTTCCATCACTCAGTCACTCTCCTGCCTACTCTTTCACTCTTTCACTCTTCATTATCAAACCCTCTCTAAATGGCACAATGTCATACCACTATATCATAAACATCTTAAACAGCTTTTTTGAGCCTATCTATCTCCGATGCAAACCTTAGTTACCCTCTGACGACTAATGCCTACAGTACGTTCACAAATAGTGCCGGCTTTATTTAAGTATATGTATGGCACTTTACACCAGCACGCGTTGAATGGATCATGGGATCGTTCTGTGAAACTACGAGACGAATTATGCAACGATTGGATGATGAAAGAGAAAGTATATTAAACTGACCTGTAAACTACCCTTGTGTACCCTTTTATTGTAGAAGAATGATGGCACATTTCTTGGCAATTTGCTCCAGACACAGACCAACAGACCGTTACACCTAATAACCAAGGATCAAAGAACCAAAGGCCTATTAGATTTACCATCCATGTCATGCGTCATAGTTAGACCGCCATAGTTTGTCCGCGCTGGAGAGAAAAGGTTTGTCTTTTCCCGGTATTTTATAGTACTTTTGCTGTACTTTGATTTTGTCCATCTGCACCGGTCTAAATCACATGCTTAGTGCCTGTTTTTTTGGGTTGCCTTCTTTGTTCCTGATATCCATTTGGAGATGGTCTGCGCAGCCTGATTTGAAGGCTTTGGCTCTATACAGGCCCTGAGTAAATGGATGTGGATTCCAGGGAACCTACCTTCATCTGAGATTCTAAATGCTCTGTGATTAGTTGCCTTCTCCCACTAAAAGATCACTTCTGCTTTTCTTCACCCTCTTACCAGAAGGCAGATGTTTTTTTATGGACAGCCGTTGCAAAGGCTGACAATTCTAAATGTTTCAACTGCGTCCAGCCCAGTAGCGTCCTACATAAATAAATGAAATTGTATTCTGCCAATTTCTCTACTTTTCTTCTTTCTTGAAATGCTTACCCACCGCTCTGAAAAAAAACAAAACATCAAAGTAAAATAAAGGAAGATTCTCCGGGTTATTCTTTCTCCTCCGGTTGGCGTGACTACGTGGCATGCATGAAAACGAGTCCATCTAAGCAGCTGTGTCTGTCATTACAACCGACAGCTCTCACCGGTAGGTTGGCTACAGTGCACTGAGAGGGTCATACAGCACGTAGTGAAAAAGCAATTATCCAACTAATATATATATAGAGAGAGAGTTAGACAGAGTGGTGCTTGAACTTTGATGGGACCTAAATAACCTGTTTGGAAACATGATTGACAGCAAAGAGTAAAGGGCTGCCATTGGTGTGTAGGTGTAGGAATGCTGTTTGCATTTTTCTATCGCTCCCTGAAACCGAGGTAGGAATAGGGAAATATGTCCTGGTTTATATCAGCTGCAATAAAGTGCATGCTCCATGTTGTGTTTACTTTAAAGAAATTCAATACTCCCCCTTTTTCAGCTATTCTACATTCTTCAATAACTTCAAGTGACAGAAAGCCTTTATGGACAATCAGCATCAGTACTGATCCATTCTGGACTTTGTTTTTAATTGCCTTTTCAGTTTTGGACTACCCGAACGTTTCAAAACGGATTTACTACCTTCGTTTCACATTTTTTGCAACCTTCCCATACCTCTGTTACATAGCAAAATTTTCCGAAGCTTTTGTAAAATGTTGATTTGTTTATTCATGAATATTTCATGAGAAATATCTTGCTACTGTTACATTTGTGCCATGTAAATTGTCAATAGAATTAGGCCCCAAGCATGGATTACACATTTAAAGAAACTGCCCGTTTCTTCACTGTTTATTTTTTTTTTTTTCGCTTGGTTACTGGTGAGTATAATTCTCATGCTTATTCCTGCCTGCCGTTTCACTCCAATTAACTCTGTATGACACACAATACAAATGTGGCAACACTACATGATATAATTGCAAACTGGTATCGCAAGGAGTGGGGTTGACATGCATATAGCCTCTCTTAATTATGAGTTATTGAAAAGCGGGGATTACACATGAAGGAGGTGTTGCAGGAGTCGGAGATAAGGAATACCCATGCTGTGGCCGGCTTCTAACATTGAATAATGGAAGATAGTTATAACCTGCGGTTGAAATGGTGAAAATTAAAAAACTATTCCTTTGTATAGTTCTACTGGGAACC
>OMKK01030926.1:9185-19595 GCA_900302305.1 Polymixia japonica | reverse complement strand
TGTCTGACTGAACTTGTGTCAAATGAAGATCCAAATAATACATATTAGTTACAAGAAGAGTGGGACATCTCACATGACCTGAGTCCTGGCAGGCTCCTGTAATGCATGTGAAAGATGACAAATGATAAAGCCTTAAATATAACATGTGTACAGTGTACACCAGTTACACAAGAGAGACTAGGCTAATTTTTTAAATCGCACAGGACTCGCAGGAGACCCGCGCCACAACAGGTCAACCTCATACAACAGCGGAATACAGGCAGAAACTTCCCAGTTATACAGGCTCAGTCTGCCAGGCTCAGAGATTAGTTAATTATTTGTCTGTTAAGTACTTTCTGGATCTCTTTTAGACAACAAGCCAAGCCACAGGTATCTGTTAGTTGTAAACTGTTGGTAAGATGAGCTATGAGGCGAAAATGTATCCCCTATCCTCTTAAGCAACCATGTCCAAATCATGGCTCTCCATACACCCATTTCGATAGCTTGTTTACATCAAAGTGGGGTGTCCACCAAACAAACAGCACCACGACAGTGTTACTTTGCCAGAGAGGCAGATACATGTTTGTTTACTCAGAGTAAGTCATTGGTGGGGAATGCAAGCTGTTTAGGGTGGGATGCTGCTGATGTTGTGTGTGTGTGTGTGTGTGTGTGTGTGTGTGCGTGTGTGTGTGTGTGTGCGTGTGTTTGTGTGTACGTTGTATACATTGTTACATAGGCCTAGCAGTCCTTATGCCGCACATGTGTAAGCACTTCAGGGCCACTGTATGTAAACTCCCTACGAAAGTCAATTTAAAAAACACGCATCGTAAATATAGAATCGTGAAATGTTTATGCAAATGTAATTAGTAAACTAATGGTCTTTCACATCAACAAATATTGATTGAGAACATCTGCTTGATGTGTGAGGTCACTACATTCTTCAGGGGAATGCTGCGTTACAACACCCAAAGTCCAATCAGTCACAATACACAACAGACTGCCAAGGGTGAAAGAACATAACAGAACTATAGAATATACCGGACCTCTGATGCTGTGGCTGGTCGCTGCAGAACATCTATTCATAGAAACGAGAAACTCCACTCTCGAGCCATGTGTCAGATTCATGTTCTGTCCTTACGTGAGATCAATGTTTAATCTTAGGCACACTCGCTATCACATTAACAACCTCACCGTAAACATTGTGTAGTGTTACTTTTAGAACATGCTTCGATATATTTACAGCATATCTGATAGTTAACAATGAGGCCCATTTAACTCTGACCAGATGGTTGGGTACATTCCTCTGACGGTGGATTTTAAACACATACAATTACAAGTACAAGTGCATTAGAGTGGAAAGCCAATATCACCCCATTGATCTACCATTATGTTAAGAAAAAGCCATTTAATCATTATGCCAAATATGCTTTTAGTCACTCTTAAAGCACCTCCACTGTCTGTTTAATTCAAAGTCATTGCAAGGGATAACAGACACGTTTTAAAGAAGGAAATATTGTTAGATTAAAAAGATAAAACCATGCTTGATTATAACTATGAAGGTGGTATAAACATTTGACAACTTAATAGCATCTTGGTGCCCGCATTATAGGAGTCTTATAGGCTCTCTTCATTTGTACATGTATGTTATAGCCTTGTGGCATTTAATTGTGTTGAGCGACATAAAAATATTCAGAATAGTTGAGAAGTTTGTCGAGATTAAACGGTGACTGATTCCTTATCAAAAATCATATTCAAATCCCCGTTCCCCAGCTGCATGGGCTACATTTCAACATGTCTAAATATTATGGGAACCCTCTCTCTCTTCTTGGCTTTTTTTTACGGCTTGCGATGATCAGTGGCTAGATCCTGATAACGGCAGTAAAGTTTGATTTACTCGTTTACCTACGAGTATCAATCCAAAGACCTTATCCAATAGTGTCTGCACTTTTTCAACCTGATTGATTATACAGTAATTGCGGATTACCGTATTCATATTTTCATAAAAACTATGCAGGCCCACCCTGTTTCCAGAGCTGGACTGGATTCTGTCATCTCCTCTGCATATTTAAGGGAAATATTCCATGTCTGAGCCTTTGAAGTTTAAGTGAACCCAGGAGCAAATACTTTGCACAGGTATGAATGTGAAGGTCAGGGAACTCTGAACATACAACGAGAGGTTAAACAACGTGGATTACTTCTCATGAACTCAATCCCTTTAAGCCATGTCACAAACCCACCAAAGTATTAAACAGATTCATCTGCAAGAATTCATAATGACAACTTAAACCATTCTGTGCACAGCAGCAGAATAAACTTATTAAAGCTTGCAAAGTTGTTGCTGAACTTGACAGATTTGTCTATATCTTTGCGTCAGAGGCTTTGATGCTTCATTCCAATTATTTTACTCCCCACATCAAAATATAACCTTTTCAATTAAAGTCAATGCCCATATTAGGCACCGGAGTGTTACCACTGATCAACTGAGCAATTTGATACGGAAAGTGTTAATTACACACAGATGAGATTTTTTTTTTTACTGAGATGAAGTAAAGAAAATTCCATATTCACTGCAGATCATTACCTAAAGTAAACATTATTCAGTATTATCCTTCTGGAGATACTTGTACTACATGGCTGCAGAAGATCAGCTCCTGCAGGGACAGGTCTAGCTACAAAAACCTCTCGCTCTTCCAGTCTGGTTTGATAGCGTTGGTTCTGGAGAACGCTACATGTTCTTGTGTTCTTGTTTTAGCGGCTCCTGCGGTGCTCGTGGTAAAAGCTCTGTTTTTCTCTGATGTTTTTACTTGACTGGAGAGATGGCATTCTCTCGCATACATGCTCCACGTGTTCAAAAGCAGTGTTGTACAACACAGTTCACTTTAGAATTGGTTCTTGTTTCAGCAAGATACTAAATAAAGATTGGTGGATTAAATATAATAAGCAAATTAAAATTTGCATTTTGTCATAAAAATATTTTGGGTCAGAGTATTTTGGATCTTAAAACCTCATTGCTTCTGATATCGTCGGGGCCAATGTGCAGTACAATACTGCTACTGTGTAACTACAGCGTGCCAACATGCCAAATGTACTTTCTACTTTACATGTGACAATACAATTCAGTTCACTTTGAATTTACAATATGTATTGAAGGTAGAGGCTATATGTGGTTAATAGTGCATGCATATGGTCTTACAGCCTGAAATTTACATGAAAGATATGGAATGAACTTGACAGCAGCTCACACAATACCATGTAAAGCAAAAAACACATCTGCAGCATCAAAACAGATGTTTTACATTTGGATCGACTTCTGCATAATCTAAACACATTACTTATTATTGCAATTACTCAAGACTTACAATGCAATTAGACATCACAAGAAACCCATAGGCTGCATTTCAGCATATCAAATTATCTCAAACAAGTCTTGCCAATTCAGTTTACCGGACTTTGGAATTCTAATTGGATACACGTGGCAAAATATGTACACATTATGTGTGTGACAACCAACAACTAATGTGCAGCCAGTCTGTGGACCATTCAAGTGTGTCTGGATGAACTCAGAGATATAGCAGAGAGTGGAAAATCACCTAAACTTAGTAAGTAAACCGGTTTATTGTCACTATACAGTAGGCCATGATACAATGCTATTGGATTTTGGAATTCAGAATTCGAAATGATCGATAAAATTATCGGTCTAAATTATTATATATGAGATTTCTGGATTAAACGTCAGAAACAGAAACGCTTTATTCTTCACAAATTTGTATAAGTGATGATTGAACTGACTTTTTTTTGTTTACCAGATTAATATCTGTGCTACAGTGAAGGGAAGCACAGAGGAGAACGTTTTCAGTATTAAGATCATCAGAATGTAAACAACGCAATATACTTGACATACTGTACATTGACATAAATATTGCAATATATAGCAACATCATATTTTTTTCAAAGAGTCACCGTGATCATACTTAACATCTGACAGGTTATGTTTATCTATATTTCATACACAGCCTACTGCCAGGATCTCTCTGTCCGGTCTAATGTGCAGCACAGAATAGTAAGAAAAGGGAGGAAATGTCAACACATGTGAGTGTTAAGTGAATCTGAGTGTCCCTTGAAAGAAACCAAAGAGAGAAACGTTATCAGAGAGAGATAGGAGGACACGCAGTGAAGGGCTTTTTGGCACCAATTGCCTTAGACACTGTATCAGTAGGCTGATAAACTACATCACAAAAAAAGCTCTTATTTTAAGGTCATCATTAAAATATACACTTATATATACTAAAATACAAAAGGAGGTTAAATTAAGAGGTTATGTCTTAATATATGCGACTGCGAAAAATGGATGACGGTTAATTTTAGAACCAAGACAATAACCATAACACCTACTTTATATAACTGTTTTTATGATCTAATTCATCCATTAGATGCTAATGATACCGAGGCCAACTGTGAGAAGCAAGCTCTATGAAATAGTAGCACAGCACTCAACGTAAGCCCTGATGACGGAGACTATACTGAGTCTATTTAAATGATCTGTCTCCAGCTATTTGAATGATCTGACTTCTAGTAAAACTCTACACTGTGACTGCTGCATGCTTTTATCTACTGTAGGCTGGAACAAGAGAGGAAAGTCAAAGCTAACAAAGCCAATACCCTACTCCCAAATATATCCCCAATATAAAACCTTCTCTGGGTCCTAATGGCTTACCTCAGAGAGATATTCTGCCTAAATCAAGCCTCTCCCAGGCCTCCTCTGGATTTGAGAAGGGAAACATGACACACAACAATATTGTTACTTCAACTCTGAGGAATTTATGGGCACTAAATCAAAAAGACAAACCCCCTGGAGAACGGTTCAGCCACTGGAGTCCTATTGAAATCACGGACTACCAAAACACGCAAACATGCTTACAAACAAACACACATGCCCTGAACGCCGCCACTGCACACAGACTCCCAACACTGCAGTCCTGCTGTTCACAGCTATAATCTGAGAAAAATAAGGAACACTTGTCACGGGCATGCCACAAACTTTGCACCATGGCACATGCTTATAAATAGAACATTGTGGCCTGTGGTGTTTTATCTGTAAAACAACGCACTGTCATGGCCTCCTCTTTCCTCAATGTACAGTACATGCACTCAAGCTATCAGTCTGGCAAATGCTGTGGCCAGTTTCCTTTTCCTGATCAGTGGCAACTCCCATCACGTTGACTAGGATGACCTGCAAAAGGTTCAATTAAGGGAGAAGGCCACATCTTTTATTCTGGAAAGTCACACGGGTAGTGTTTGTTTTTCAGCGGGGATACCGTAGGCTGTGGAACGAGGACACTTCCTTACAGAGATCTTTTAAAACTCCTAAACACAAACTGTGTCATTATTCTAAATTGGGTTTTGCCCAATGCCCATAATAGTAAGTAAACTACTGTTAAATCTATGAAAATATATGAAAATGTTGGTGCCTTAGCTCACACTGCCATGGTGCAATCATGTTATTAATGGAAGAAACCAGATTGTTTGGATATCATATCCCCATGATAATTAAATCCAAATGTTTTGAAATGTAAGCTTATCCAGTACATGACTGTTGGCTGTATTACAGATAAATTGATTCAGTGTAGGTAAATAAACACAAGGATAAGAGGGTTTGTACCCGACTAAAAGCTAATACTAACCTTGTTTTTCTGTAAATCCATAGAGGCAAGTTATCGTGTTGTTCTGACATCAGAATACACTCACGGATCGTGAGTCACCCAGAAAAAAAAAAAAGAAAGAAAGAAAATCAACAACATATTCTCTCTCAACAGTTCTACAAAATTACCATTTCTACCAAAAACAACTCTTGGCATGCTAATTGAGTTTTTTGGGTTGAAAGTCAGGGTTCAGATCCAACCAGTTATGTGCATGTACATTATACTGTACATGACTATCAAAAGACCTATCTGTAAAGTATATAGACAGATAAAGTTGTAAGACTTGATATTAGCCTCACTAGTTTCACTCACCAAACATGCCCCGTTCAGGCAGCTGCTTTTGATAATCAGTAATTGGATTCACTTGTTTTAATTTAGTTTACTACTGCAGGCTTTATCCATAACTCACTTCAGATATGTGATTATCCAAAAGTTTTATGTCCAATTTCCTTTTCGGTAATTACCCAAAAGAGAGAACTGAAGGTCCTCACACCCACTTCTGCCTAGTTCAATATTCAACAACTGTTAACCATGCAAACCACACTGCCTGCTGCCACACTTGTTTTGCATAATGTGGATCTTCCAGTGACTACCAACCACTTACTTTAGTATCTCTGTAGATAACTGACTACTGGTATATGACCTGTACAGTCTCGGATCTATAGCCTGCTGCTGATGTTGAAACACCAGGCATCACGTTGCTATTCTTTTCTAGAACTCATTTGCGTTTAAAAAGACAATAAGCGTATTAAGACAGAGGTCAACCTAGAGGTTAGTATGTCCAAATGGTCCGGGGTTACTTCAGAATGGTTAGAGGCAGATTGTGGAGCTAAAAAAAGGATAGAGGTATTCACTGTGTTGTAGCCTATGAGGATGTCATTAGCTTGCTACAGTGTTAGGGAAACTACTATGAAAGGCTATTACCAATCTATTAGAGGGATTACCTCACACAAGAGGGTTAAACTAATCGTTCCCCTGTCCACTGAATAGTTCACTGAATAACTAACAGATAACAATGAACTACATTGTAATGTAGGAAGGAATTACTCTGACAGCTTAATAGAAGCCGGAGCAAATGGCTTGAGCTACATGATAAAGCAAAAGGTAATAATGAGGAAAGATGAGAAACAGTGATACAATTAGGAATAATTATCCAGGGAAGTTAGTTTTCATTTTGTATTTTGTTTGTGATTTCAGTTTAGTAATATAGCAACAGGATAGTGGAAAAAGGGAAAACAAAAAGCTACTAGACTATGATTAGCTTACATTGTATTTAACCTAGTCTACTACCAAACAAAAATGTATTTAAAAAAAAACAAAAAAAACATCCTGTATATGATTAGTAGCCTCGGTGGTATATTTTGTATGTAAGCTAATTTGTAAATAGTCACCATGTTTATTCTTGTCCCAGGTGGCCTTTTAATTACTTCCTAGAAGAACACTCAATACAACTGGAACGACAGACAACACAGAACATCAACACCGCAGAACAAACGAGCGCAAACACGTTGTTGGATTAGTTTCTATAGCGCTCATCACAGCACAGGTACTGTATGAAGCATTATCTACAACTTTTCTATTTCTATCGATTCTTGGAAATATATACCTCTGTGAAACTGTTGTGACTGCTCTGGGCACATCTCTCTGTGGTATAGCTGTCGTGCGTGAAGAAACACCGCCACATGTAGCACCTTTATGGGTCCGCGGTGATGTTTCGCTGAGTTCCCTGCGACGCTGAGGCAATGGGCGCGCTCTATAGCGGAAATACCCGAGTATGCACCGATCCCTGGCGAGTATCGCAGCATCCAGGAATGAATGAATGTACAGAGTAGAGATTAAGTGCAGCCAAAACAGAGGCGACTGGACGAGGAAAGGTATTGTATGGGGTCATAGACTACAATAGCCGAATGGCTTGGTGGAATAGGTTGAAATAAGTTGAATTAGAATCAAACCTTGGTAATTTAGAAAGTATAGGATAGGTCTGTGTTAATAAGTCTGTATTAAATAATGTATTAATATTCAATTAATAAATAATGGTAAAGTACAGGCTGTAGCAGTCAGCATAGCTTATAGAAAGAAGGTAAAAAGTATTTCTTCATGACTTGAGGGTAATTCTTATGTGTACAGCGACTGGGTGATATGTTAAACAGCAGTGTTTGAGTACATTTTTGTTTTCACAATATCTGTAGTTAACAACGATGATGTCTTCAAAATGTTCTCATAACATAATGGAGGCCAGCCCCACATAATTTCCCTGCTAATTACCTTGTGTGATTGATTTTTCAGAAGAGTGGGCTTTCTGGATGAACGGATGTAGGCCTAATGGAGGATAAACACCCACAGAAAACTAATCCATTCTTATTTGTGAAATAGAGTTTCCCAATCTTTGTCAGCTAATATGCATCTGTATGATATAAATGTATAGGCCTATACATTATATTAAGTAATATCAGATTAACTTAAAGTGGCAATCTCGAAGATCTCTGTTTCGTTGTCTTTGGCGGCACCTATGGCGAAAAGTGGTAATTGCAGGTGTTTAAGATTAAGATTAGATTAAACTGGACTCAATGTATGAGTCTCTTTATTTGTCACACGACACACACACATGCAGGTAGCGGCCAGGCACGCACACACACACATATATATGTGGCCGGAGAAATGCGGTCTCTGCATTTGACCCATCCTGGCTGGCCTTCCTCCAGGGGGCAGCGAGGGCAGGGGCAGCCTTGTCTACGGCGCCCGGGGACCAGTTCCACTTGCTTCCTTATTTCCACGTCTTGGTCAGGGACGGACAGGGTGATGTTCTGCATGTTTTTAGTAGGGGTCCATGTTGGAGGAGACCCCATGTGAGCACGGGGAGAACATGCAAACTCCACACAGAAAGGCAGGGAGATAACCCACCTGAGCAGTGCCAACCCGCCCCAGGCGGGAATCGAACCCAGGACCTTCTAGCTGTGAGGCAGCAATGCAATGCGCCACCGTGCCACACCTTTAATTGCACCTCACTTCAAAGTGAAAATGTGTCACTAACGCTAATTTGAATGCATGGCGGGGAAGTCACCACAGACATCCGGTTCTTAATACTCATAATAATGCAAATGCAAGAGCTTTCATCAGTGGGCCATAGAGTCAGTGGACAAGTGGTGAAAACTAGCACTCGTGCTAACACACTGTAAACAATGCATCTACAAGTTGTACAACTGTGCAATGAGCAATGTAATTGTTATGTCCATATTAAAAAGAGAGAAAAAAAAAAAAAAAGACTCAATCACCATTGTGTCACCTCATTTGGCGATAGATAGTGACTTAACAGACATTTGAAAATGAAATGAAAATGAAAACAAATGAAAATTTTATGAGACCTTCGAGATTGCCACTTTAAGTTGCTTGAGTATGTAGTCTTTTGAAAATAATAAAACTGAGACAAATAGCATACTCCTCTGAAACTAGGATGTTGTCTGTTGTTTGTTAGTGAAGGTTGTTTACCTTGTGGGGATCACCGGCCGGACTTCATAGATTACCCACCATTTTATTTAGCACCACATCAGTGGTTGGATAAAACATTTAAGTGAGTCAGAAATTGGAAGCATGTGTTCTATGTGTCTCGTTATATCTCAGCCTGGCGTATCAACAACCGCATTATCCTGTTACACGTTAACATTGCATGTCATTCACACAATGTAAACAAATGTTATGACCTGCCGTTGAAGGCAGCGAGCGCCAAACGAATCCGGTCCATCAACGCTGATACCTTTACCGAGATGGGCAAACATAAAACAAACCAATCCAAGCTAAACATATCCGTGTTGTTCTGGCTGTTGTGTGTTACCTGTAGGATGGTAATATCAAACCATCTGTTTAAACAAAGAACATACTTGTATGGCTGGTAAGTGAGTTATCCCCTTGATTGAATCAGGTCAATGAACTGAATATCAAGTACTTGATCAGAACAAGGGGGTGGATAGCGGGGGTAACGTCACCACATACTTCTCAGTGAGTCATCGGCTGGAGGCTAGAAGGCGGAAAAAGAGTATGGGGTGACCTTATGATGTTGTAATTTAACGTAGAGCATGTCACTTTTTCTAAAAATAACAGCCAGGACTGAAATAGTAGCTCTATTTCTGTTTGGTTGTTTCTGTTGGACGCCTCTCGTGCGGTCTCTCCGGGGGTGTTCAGGCTAGCGAAGGAGAGTGGGAGGAAGGGGAGAATGTGTTGTTTTGTTTTTCATTCTTTCCCCTCCTAACGGAGGAGGGGAGAAAAGAGAGAGCAGCCGGAACCGTTCTCAGTCCTGCAACCTACCCAGAACTGTCTAAATGATTAGAACTCTCTATCTGCCATAACTCCTGTCTTCCAATGGCAAAGAACAAGTACATTCTTTTTTGGGGGGAAACTGGTCATTTGATTTAGGACCTGGGTCCTAGCTTGGGTCTATTTCATGCCAGTCAGAACTCTGCTCTAATGACTGGAAGTAAATTGATACCATTTGTCTCTGAAAACCAACCTTAGTCTGGAACAGTTGGTTTAGGCTTACTGCTAAGCCCCTATGTGTTACGTGATTATGATGGAGGTCAAGAATTATGTCATTTTTCATTGCGATTCTTTTGGGGCTGTCCAGTTGGAGGCAGAGGGCTATGAATCATTCTGATATGAATATATTACTCATTCTTCTCAAAGTGACTAGTCTAGTCTCTTCACCCCAACCCTCAACCCCCCCCCCCCCCCCGCCTCAGCC
>OMKK01030918.1:5989-23188 GCA_900302305.1 Polymixia japonica | reverse complement strand
AGGAGAATCATTGACATTTAAAGCAGAAATGGGCTCCTGATGTATCTACCTTGGATGTGATTCATTCACTGTGTTATATTATACACTTAGTGGGTCCTAAATCAACTGGCAGCGATAGTGATAATTACCTTACAGGCTACTTCCTGTCCTCTAACTATTAATTCCTCCCCTTGTCTCCATCAATTTTCATATGCGTGGTTCTGGAAAATCCCACTGTTCCTCTCTTTCTCCCCTCCCCTTCTCCTCTGTCTTTCTCGGTTCCACCCTCCATGACTTGCCTCACTAAGCTACTCTCTATTCCCTTCTGAGTGTTTCATTTGCTTTTCTGGACAGTGATTTGTATCAAGGTTTCCAAGGTAATATTGTGTGGCCTTGGTCTGCTATCATGTTTTGTAATTAAAGATTGGATTTGCTAGAGGGAATGGCTTTGTTCAGAGTTATTAAATCACCCTCTCTTTTTGCCAGGTGTACAGACAGCCAACCGCCTTCTCTATCTCTTTTTTTGCTGATCTTCTGCACTGCCAGGTATTGTGTTCCTATACACTTTTGTTATTATGGCATTTTAATGTCTTTCCCTTCGCCATTTCATGGAGAAGAGCTTTGCTCCTTGAGCCTTGCAATCATACTGTGTGAAGAACCAAATGAAGCGTTATCGGGCTGTGTGAATTAGATATTAAATAAAATGTCAAATGCAATACTTATCCTGGTCCATATGAAGAATATGAAATCAATGTGAGACATTGGGACAGCCGAA
Organism: Polymixia japonica; assembly: GCA_900302305.1. Taxonomy (NCBI): domain Eukaryota; kingdom Metazoa; phylum Chordata; class Actinopteri; order Polymixiiformes; family Polymixiidae; genus Polymixia; species Polymixia japonica. The sequence continues at coordinate 22,434 of OMKK01030918.1, read as the reverse complement.
CATTGTTGGTAGTTTTAGAATACATGACTTTACGTGACTTTAAATCAGATTGGCTAGAACAAAAGCGAGATGGTATACACTGCTCTGCTGTCTAGGCTATACAAGGATCACCTAAAACCTTGCATGGTTATAAAGAGCCCTTTATTGTTACGCTATATACAGTATGCGTTTCGACCAGTAAATCTAATTTCAGCCAGGTTTTTCTTAAAAGCTTTGCACCTCTGATAAATCAATATTTTATTCAAGTTGTGAAAAACACAACAGGCCTGTACTTTGATGAGGTTTTCAGATTGTTTGAGTTCCAGCTGGAAACTGGCATTGTACCCACTTTCATGAAGTAATAATTAATGTACTGACAGGCTTATACATGCTGTGTATTATATCTGTCACTCAAACTCTCTTTCCCTTTCTGCTTCTCTCTGCATGACATTGAAAGCCGCTATGTTATGCAGACTTTAGGAAAAGACACATTTAGCAACCGACAGTTTTCACTTTATTTTGGCATTCGAACAAAACCCGGCTCTGTGTTCCTTCAAACACCACACCCTGTATTGTTAAGATAATGGGTGAAAGAAATAGTAACGTAAAATGGTTGGATGGATGGATAGTGAAGGAGACTATTGAGGGATGGAAATGGTAAAGACCACTTCCAGTTGATGATATATATATATATACTATATGCTCCTGTTGGAGGTTTCCTTACTAGCATGCTAACATAAAGCTGGACCTTTTCTTTTCTTCCTATGGCTGGCATTACATACACAAAAGGTAGATTTCAGATGACATTTTGCTCTGCAGTTAACAGTCTCATATGTATATGTTTTTATATACAAAACAGTTGGAATTATGGAATCAGCCGCTGTCCAGATAATCTCTTGCAATCAGTTGCCATGTATCAATTGCCTTTCTGGCATTAATGTATACGGTAGTCCTTTCTGTTCTTCATCTTTATGGTTACAGAGATGCTACCTGCTTCACTAATCAGCTACCCTGCTGATCGGACCTATTCATCATGAGCTGGTTGAGGAGATACTGGAGCTTGTCTGAGGTGAGTAGGAAGCACGTACACTATCTCAAGGTCACTCTCCTGCCAAAGCCCATAGCAGCTCAAGGATAATGAATTCCCTTCCTCTGTCCCTTCACCTTTAAGCATACAGCTGGGTTAGCCACAGTCAAATTCCCAACGCATTATTGCCTAGATAACCAGAAAGCGGTGAACTTTAAGAGAACTGGACACTGCATTTTTTTTCCACTGGGGACTTACACAACTATCATGATGGTGCACCTTAGGAGGTAGATAGAGTTGTTTTGTGGGCGTGAATATCAGAATAGCCTTCAAGCTCACACTGTAAATTGAGATGTGAAAGTCAATAGTCTATGCTCCTGTTGGAAGTTTCCTTACTAGTATGCTATATTCAGTTGATGTTTTGTTCTGCGGAGTTAAGATATATCATACATAGTGATACTTTGCAGGTTCTGAATGTCCCATGTGAATTTCCTATTTCCATCCCAAGGGCTTCAACAAACATTAGTATATTATTTAATTGAAATGTAGAGTCCCCGATCCACTTTTCTAGCGCACGTTTTTTTTCCTTAGGTTTACATTATGCCTCAGTTGTTCAATTTAGAAAATCCATCACCTAGCAAAAAGGCCCCCCCATCATGCCATGGTATGAGCTCTGTCAAAAGACCCCAGATGGCTCGGATTCAGCTTTTGTTGTTGGCCCTATCTCTACACTTCCTTTCCCCATCTCTGTTCCTTTATACACACCATTCAATTACCCACCTGCAGGGCTGGTTTCAGTTTTCAACCAGAAACGTTAGAACAAACTTTTCTCACTCGTTTTGTTTAGAAAATGAACTGACAGTGGAGTCTTTCACATCCAGAAGGGGTGGTTTCATAACAATATTCTAATCAATGCTGAATGGTGATTCTATGTTGGTTTTTGAAAACTCCTGAAATGGCTTCCTCTTCTGAATGAATGCTAAAATTATCTATCAAGACTTGACAATTCTTATAGATATTCTGTATTATCCAGTTTTATTTCAGATTTCAGTAACTAACTTTTTTTTTAAGTGGATAATATGTTATGTTACTTTCTCTGGGATTGCTACATGAATGGTTAAACTGAATTTGTGAATGTTTCAACAATAGAAAACTAATATAGAGCTATATGGAATATTGGCTTTCTACAGTGCAAACTGGCGTATGAGGCATCAGATAAACATCCTCCAGGAGGCGGAATTGGCAAGAAAAGATGTTATGCACCTGGTATAGATGAGCTTCCATCATAAGTAATTTTTTAGAACTACCTACATCTTCATAAAAGGAGACCAGTGCATGTCTTTCTTTTTACCATGGGTTATTCTCTAAAGGAGAGCATCACATTATCATTAACACCACATTATTAACAAGAATAACTGTTGTTGTTGTTGTTGTTGTTGTTGTTGTTGACAGCCACATGCTTTATTTATATCCAAATGTAATTGTCAAACTATAAACATTTGTAATGCAAATACTACAAGTCAAGGAAATGGAAGTAATCACAATCACAAACAGATTATTTTAAATTATGGTTATTTTTAATTCTTTTAAATTGCTGGTGAAGCAGCAACTTATTACTTTTCCATTAAGGTTTATTGTAATCACGCCATTTCTTTTTTGAGTGATTTTCCATGTGATCTTCATTTGTACATCCAGTTACATTGTTCTGCCTTTTGAAATGTTTCTAATGCTTAATATAATGCTATCTAGTCCTTGTTTTGTATTCAAATTTTAAATCAAATAACTCTGACTTTAATTCAAAATGCTGGTTGAATTTGGTAACAAATAATGACATGAATGCAATAAATGTACAGCTTCAATATACCACCTATATTTATCATAGTCATTTGCTTTCACTGCTTGTATGAAGGGCTTTAGTCAATCAATTTTATAGAGATATGTCTTCAAACCAATTGAACACAAGCCTAACCAGTGGTGGGGCAACCTTGGTGCCACAGGTGCTATTCACCTATCCAGACTGGGCCCCTAATTCACGCCTTGTGAAACTGACAAACAAGACCTGCCTTCATTAACAGGCAGGCAGTAATCTAAACCCCCAAATCCCTACGTACATGTAACACATCCCTGTTTTTAAGGAGGTGAGCTGGAATTATCAACAAAGAGGCGGGGAAGATCTAAAAAGAACAGAACCCCCCATGCCTATCACTTTGAAACAATACATATAATGTGATGAGTGTATCTTGACAAAATCTAAATGGAAATGTCTCAGGGAAAACAAGGGATGGGTGGAGGCAATCCCCGCGGTTTGGAGCTAGCACCTCTGTGAATCGGCACAGGCTGATAGATGGTGCTAGGGCTGACAGCGTTGGCACAGTAGCTAAATCACACAGAGGGGGAGCAGAGCTGATAAAAACTCTGGGACTGGCACACTATTTCTGATTAGGATTTCCTTTCACCCGCTCCATTGTGAGAAAGTAGTACTTTTGAAACTTGGTTTCAAGAGAGTTTTCAGTGAGATGCTGGAAGGCGCTGATGAGCTTCACTCTCGCCCCAAATGGTCCATATACTAATGTTGATGGGGGCGTGGAGGAGGTTTTATGTACATGTATTTGATGCACCTGCCATATACTGTGTCTATCCTAATATTTGAATCTCTATACTGAAGTTGAATAGACAGCATTATTGTGTGTTCATTAAAATAATAACATTACCCGATAACCTCAAGAGCTGGACTATGGGTCGGGTGGCGGATTACCTGCTAGATATATTATGAAATTAAATATAAATGTGCATATGAATATGTTTATGAACATTCTATTAGACCTCTAAAATACTAAATATACTATACATATGTTGATTCATAAGAGCGCTGAGCTCTGGCTGCAAGCCATTTACACTCAATATGAAGATGGATTATGGTGCAATTTAGTGCTTTGCATTTCAGTGAAAACTCAAGAGTCCTCTAGAAGAATAGGTCCCTGAAAGAGACCAACATGCCAACATAAAAGAGAGACCAACATACAGTATTTGAGGCTATATGAATAACCAGCATTGTGGTTTAACGCTACATACTCACATTCAGAGTCACCCTCCTCCGTCCATATTGACAGTTAACTCAACAACCTATGTTAAATAGGAAATCTATTGAAATCAGATCTGGGCCACAGATCATTGAACATTTTTAATAATTATTCATAACAATCAATGTTTCAATTAAGTGATACATCCAGAGATACCTTTAGTCACAAAATATATCTGGCTCTATCTCTGGCTGTGCAAATATTTCATTTAGACTTTTCAAATATTTATTGATAAATATAAATACACCTTAGTGAAGAGAACCATCTGACATACATACATGTAATGTACATAAAACCAGATAATAATAAAACACTTTTTTCAATTATTGTGATCAGTCAGATGAGTGTTGCTCGTGGAATAAATATAGTTTTATTTTTTATACAACTAATAACTTCCTTTGAGACGCTCTATGTCAAACCTCAACCCAGCGTTTTAAATCTCAGTCCATTTCAGTAAGCTTTATTTCAGCTCTTTAGCAAACTCTGCCCTACAGCTCTTTGGTAGCATGTATAATACTTGAATGGCTCTGAGTGAGTCATTGTCAGAGACCCTGAGATGTACCGGCTCCTCTATACATCAAGTTGTAAAGAAGCACAACAAACACCTCACGTCATACACGTCATGTTCCTCCAAACTATTTTTGTTATGAAACTACAGTAAGTCAGAGCATCTCCATTGCTAAAACTGAGCTAGGAGCGTAGCTTGAGCTATACAGGTGGAATGGTGAATGTTTTTAAGTACAGGGTCTATGACAGGTACACTACCCCAGGGCCTGGACTGGTCATCCATTTGTTTCAACTGTGCTAAAGTGTACAACAAATTCCAAAGCTAAAATCACACTCAGTCACACGGTATGTAATTTCCTGTATGGGGTTGCATCCAAATGTGAGCATTATTTTTAAAAGGTGTTTGTCCTAATAATCTTGATTTGCCTTAATACTTTTTGTCACCCAAAATTCTGGGGACTTTTTTTTCATATTTTAAAAAGTAAGCAAAAGGTATTCAGAACCAATAACTTACAGTCTGTTCTTTTCGCTCTTTCATTCCCTTTGATAAAAAAATAAATATTTCACGAGTTTATCCTAAATAAGAGCCAGTTTCACTACTGACATGCATATTATGAATAACTTGCCTCCAGAGTATGTTTGGACTTTGTAAAAGGTTTTTTTCTTTTTGTAATGTATTAAAAACCCTTTTCATCCAAGGTATGGCCACAAACCAAAAGACTCAAACAACGATATAGAGTATGTTAACACAGATGGAAACACAGTTGGCCACATGTAAACAGAAAGAATATAAACATAGAGTGAAAGAGAAGAAGAACAGATGCTGTATTAATTTACTCCTTGTTAATCCAATACTCAGTAGCATGCCACACACTCCTTCCCTGAGGCGTAAAGGTCCCTGGCTTAGAATTGGTATTCTTCTGCAGCTTCTGCAGTAAATATTTATGGAAGGAACTGGTACGAGGTGATAAGAATTAGGGGTCTGGTCATGATAAAGCAAGAGAATTTAAACAGAATATTTAATTAAGCACAAGTTTGTATCTCTAGGACAATAACACATTTAAAAGCTATTAAAGGCGTACCTTAAAACTTTTTGGCAAAGGTCAAGGAGGACTTCTTCAAACGTTTATCCACCCCAGAGCAATGCACTGTTTTCAGTGTTGTGTATAACAAAAAACAAAAATATGATGACTCGTGTGTTGTCATAGAAATTGGGATGTGTCTAGCTGAATATAAACTGAATAAAAACAACATCAGAATGAAGTTGCCACCATAAATTCTGATTTGGACCTCCATATTACAGAGTGGGCTGTAGAGCAAATTTTACAAACAAAATAACAAACTCCCTTCAGAATAATCATTTACTGTTAGTGACTTTAACACATGTGAGTGGCTGAAGACTAAATGATATCAAAAGGTAAACAAGCCATGTGCAAATGGATCAAAGGAAAATTAGGCATAACACCATACATAGACCAGGAAGTGGATCAATAGTTATGCCAAGACGTTACAGTCATTTTGTGGTCTATATTAATCCATCTGTTAGTTAGTAATCCACCCTCTGTGGAATGTTCAACATGGGGATGGATGTTCCTTGCCATGCCAGTACCACTCCCAGATTAGATTTTATTATCATTTTTCAGTCCTTACTAGGTGTGACAGAAAGCACAGAGCCATAGTGTGGAAGTGCAACAGGAATCAATACATCATTCAGATAACAAGCCCCCAAGCACTCATAATCATGGTTGAATAAGCCTACAGTTAATAGTTTCAGTTCTCATGCGATGGCTAAGTGCAAAATTGGAAACTCAATGTGAATACTAAAGTATCCCAATTGGTGATTTCCTGTAGGTCATGATTTAGGGTCTCTGCATGGTCTGCTATTATATTCAGAACAAAATTATATGCCTTTTCAAGATGCTAATGTATTGCTGACTAATGTAAGTGGGGACAGCCATAAAAATTCAGATTATGAAAGTGTGTTTGTAACGGCATATGGTTAGATAACCCTTATTAAGTAACGTTGGTTTGCCTATAGAAATATATAAAATATATAAATATATAAACTTTTATATATAAAATACAATTTCCGAATAGAATGTTTTTTTTTTCTGTTTCTGAATAAATGTAAAAATCTGTTAAAATGTCAAAGATAAACAATTATTATACTTTTTTATAATATAGTATATAATATAATATACTTTACTTTTTTTTACAGTTATTAACAGTTAAAACAGTATTTTACATTATCAAAACCAACTGCATTTAAAATGACTATATTTACTGTTGTTAAAAACAGAATTCACTTTAAAAAACAGATCATTGTTGTTGATAACTATGCAGATGATGAAAAAAATACATATCACATATATTGATCACTGCATTACAAGCATGTATAGTACATTTTTAATAAACATTGACTATATAAGTTGCTTTCCCAGTCATGCCAAAAAAAAGAAAAAATATTCTTTACTCTGAGAGTGAATGAATGGATGAATTTATGTGAAAAAACCCACATAGAACACTGCACTGCAGTCATTACATCATTACATACATTACAAATCACACAGGATGAAAACACAATAAAGCCCAGGGGCTTATTTCCATTGTGGTCCTCTAGCATAACACTTAACACACCACAAGATAAAAACAAAACAGCAAGCGAAGACAATACAATCAACATATAAATAGCAGGTGGTGGGGCAGTTATGTCAACATGCTCATGCTTTCTTGGTCATAAATAGTTCAAATTGAAAATGAATATGCTACATGCTACTTTGTAACCATTTCTTTAAGGCCACTTTAAACACTTTACTCTGTGAAACATTCAATTTCAGATTTGTGGGCAGATTATTCCACTGTACTGCTGTATTGTAGAGAAATGTGTTTTTGCCCATTAGGCTATTGAATCGAAAAGGTATGAAGTCAGTAGAGCTACCTCTTGTAAAATAGCTATGAGTGTCTTTTAGTAGAGAAGAATAATTAATTAAGTATTTTGGTACCATATTTTTAACAATTATGTAAGTGAGCAGCATCTTAATATAGATGCTTCTTTTTTCCACTGTCAAATGTGCAGGATCAAAATCCTATGATCCACTATACCAGCTGCTTTCTGCAAGTCCAACATGCCACAAAACTTCCCTCCATCCACTTCTCGTCTAATAAGGTTTGTTAGATACAGCAAGCATGTGTCAGTAGAGTGGGTTTTCTAAAACCCGATTGCAGCTCATATAAAAGGTTGCTATTTGAAATATATTCTTTTATCTGTTCCTGTGTAATTCTTTTGATTATCTTTAAAAGAGCACTCATGGATACTGGTCTGTAGTTGCTTGGGTCACACTTGCTTCCTTTTTTATGTAGTGGGGGTCAGTTTTGATATAAAAAGAAAATCACAGGCATTTACAATTTCAGTTGAGCTTTCATTTATTGTGCAATGTTTGTGCATATGCCATCCTCCTCAGGTTAAGGGTCAAGTTGTTTTCTTTAAAGGACAGCGGGGAGTCCACATGGCCAGTAGGAAAGTAAAGGGAGAGTAGGGGAGGGTACATTTTAGCAGGTTTCAAACCTGGTCCAACAGGGTGTGCATACAGATCCAAAGGCAGGGGACTTAACCACTAGAGTACCACTGGGCACATTCAGTGAAGATTTAAGCAAGCCCTTCAACCGCGCCACGCAACGGAACAACAAGAAATATTAAGTTCCACAGTTTGTCCTGAGCCAACCTGACTTCTGCTGATTTGGTAGTACATGGCAAGCTCCTACAGAAACCTATATGTCTATTAAGGTAAAAAAGTAAATCAATATCAAGCCAAGCGTATCTGACATTGTTAATGTAAAACTACATAGGTCCAGCAAATGTTAGCCTAAGTAGCTATCTAGCCTACTCTAATAACTATGGTTAACACTGTCGCCTATCAGAGCCAGCATGCTGGGTTCAATCCCCAGTTCAGGTCCTGCCTGTGTGGAAGTTGCATGTTCTGCCTTTGTTACTGTGGGTTTCACCAGGGTCCTCTGATTCTCTCCCACCACAGCAGGTTAGGCTAACTAAAAAATAATTGCCCATAGTTCTGTGTGTGTGTGTGTAATGACCCTGCAATGGACTGCTGCCCCATCCAGGGTGTCCCCCTGCCTCACACCCAACGTGAGCTAGGATAGGCCCTAGCCCCCCTCTGACCCTAAACTGGAATAACCGGGTTAAAACAATTTGTGAATGATGTTAAAGTTAAATTACCACATTTATATGGTTAATTACTGTTTTATTTTTCTTACAGTATTTCTGTATTTGACATAATTGTTCTTGCAACTTAACTGTATTTTGACAGGGAGTTTTGAATTTTTAATTTCATGGAAATATGTCTCTTGATTATAATAGATCATGAATTTACAGTATGTTTTTGTGATTTTAACGACAATCCGTTTTGCAAAAATGAAAAGTTGTAAGTGAAATAACTCTTTCTGTCCCTCTCTACAAGCAACATACAGTACGTCTCTGTGTCGTGTCTGACCCTGAACTACAGAGCTATGCTGTGAACAGTGGCGGAGCCAGGCAATTTTCAATGGGGTGGCCAGGATGGGACCAGTGGCCATTTTTGGGGTGGCACAGAAATCACTATTACATGAACATAAAAATGCATCTAACTAGAAAATAAGGGGCTATTTTAGGCACCTACAACACATAACTCTACATTATTTGGAATTCAGGCAGTGATGGAATAGATCAAATTCTATTCAGTGTATCCAACATTTTTTCTTATTGCTGCAGGTAAAGTAACAAAGAAGTTTACACTATAGGTACAAAGTACAAGTGTCCCAAAATAGATACAGTCACAGATGCAATAACTAAACACATTGAAAAACCATCTTCCTTCTGATATTATTAGCCTACCTGTAATCATTTGTTGGTTTACTAGACTTGCCAGTTGTAAAGTCAAGTCTCCAGAGGCACTCGTGGGTGTGCAGTGCACCTAAAATACATCCCAGGTGTGTTGCGGCTGTACAGAAATGATTCCGCCTCTAAAAAACCCTCCATTATTCTGCCCCAAGAAAAAATGCCCCAAAAAGGCAGTTATGACTAGGGTAGACTTGTCACAGTGGTACCATTTAATACTGGTGTTGCTTCCCTCTGGCTGCGTGAGCAGCACAGAATCTCTTGCTTTTTATTTCAGTGCCCATGTTAACAGGTTACAGCAGCCACACATGAGCAGTGCGGCTCAGTCATCGAGAGATTCGGAGTCGAGCCTTTTTTTTTTTCCACGTGACGCGCGCAGTTCTCAGCAAAAATAGACATTGAAAATGATCTGCTGATATTCATATTGCCATAATACCAGCAATATTACATAACTGACACATTTCATATATCTGTAGAATGTCACAGACATGAAAAAAAAAAAAAAATTTCCTTCCTGTAACTGTTCTGTCTAAACTAAATATAAATGAAATTTATAATGAAATTAAATGAACTATTCTATTATTGATGGCCATTATCAAAGGCAAGCTCAATGTAGAAAGATAGGGACAGGCAGTAGCAGTGCTGTCTGTGTGGACACCACGCGCGTGTGAGCCGCAGCAGTTCAGCGAGGTAGCTGACACACAGGTTGGTGGTGTGCCCCGGGCTTTACACTGTTTACACCAGTATTACCAACTTCCAACACTAGAGGGGCTCACTGGTTTCCTTATGAGTTGCACATCATCTCTAATTACCACAGGGTTTCCCACTAATAGGTCGCCACAGTATAAAAACGATATAAAAGCAATATAAAAAGGGAACAAGTTGAAAATGAAATTATAATTTAAAATCGGCAAATTCCTGTCACTTTGGTGCGGTGATATACAGGGATAAATAATGCACATAGCCACTCTAGCTATAGAATGCTCCTTTCCCATGCTGTAATCACCCTTGAACACACCACACTGCTGTAGAGAGACGTGAGGTGAAGCAGAGTGAAAACTACACATCCAAGCTGACGAACGGTGTTGTGCCCTTTTTTCTCTCCCTCCCCAAAATCTACTCCCCTTCATGCGCTACACTGTCACTGTAAGTTGTGATTCACAATCTCTGTTTCGCACTCCGTGGGTAATTTCACTGTTTCGTTATTCACAATGTGTATGAAACTTAGTTATTTTCCCCATGATTTACAACAATGACCTACGTGGTAAAATGTTAAAGAGTATCATTTACACTGTCATTGATCAGCACGCTCACACCGACCACCACGACAAGCCTAGACCGGGGTGACCAATAGGGTGGCTAGGCTTCAGTCCACAGTCGCCACCCCTTGCCACCCGCAAATCCGTGCTTGGCTGTGAACGCAACAGATGTTGTCATTGTCTAATTGGGTCAAGGTCTTGGGTGCGGATAATTGACAGCAGAGGCAGCCATTCAGGTTTGAACTTCAAAATGAATGGCTTTCTCCTTCCTCAAATCAGGTTAAAAAATATATCTACATCTGAGTTTTAATAAAAAATGTTTGGAAGGGTCAAATATTCATTAAAAAGGCATTATTCATTCATTGTCGAATAAAATTTCGGATTGTTGGTCTTATTTAAAGATGGATTTCGTGTTAATAATTCTGTTGTCGTATGTTGTTTTTGCTTACAGTATTTTTCTGTTATTTGACAGCATTGCTTTGGCAACTCTGCTGCCAGGTCTTTATCCTTTTCTTTACTACTTTCCTTTTTACTGTGCATATCTCCCATTCTTTAAGATACAAATGAATGTGAATAACTCTAGATTGCGTATGCTGCTCAGAGGGAAGTAAGCCTTCTCTTAAAGTTGTTGTTTTTAAAATGTTGACTATGGGACAATTTAAGCTTTCAAACTTTTCAGAGTCGATGCATAAGGACCCATTCTGTGACAGATGGCTTAGGGAGGTAAGGGAATAGAGGAGGGAGACAGATCAGACCTGACTAGAGATCGAAGGATGGAAGAGACAGTTTTAGAAGTAAAGATGAAAATGGCTGATAAGAGGAGAGATAGCAAGAATGGATCCAAAGTTGTATCATGTAACTTTAATGTCAGTTTGGACAGTCTTGGCTTAGGGAGGTCTTTCTAGTGGCTTCAATACGTTTCTGCAAACATAAGAAATCATTTCACTAAGAGGCATTGGGGGACTGCATTGTTATGCTTTATTTAGATCCCTTGAGTCCTGTGATGAGCAGAATGTGTTGCTTTACATATTGAACCCAGGCCATTCTTATTTGCATGCAATTAAGAATCGCTTTAGTTGAAATAAAAACATAGCTGCTTGCTATATTGTATAGACGTAGAGACCGCTCACCACAAATAGTCTGGAAAGTCCATAAAGGCTTTCACTGGCTTAATTAACCCTGATCATGCCTGCATTGTGTTCTTGTTAGCATAAATGGCGTTGCCAGGGAGGAGCATGAAACTACAAACGAGCCGATAAAAGCGTCACAATCACTGGGGGATTGGAGCACAGTAATGCATAGTTATTAGAGCGCAGGCCTGACTGAAAATGTCAAAGAGATAGGGAGGGGCTATAAAAACATGCCACTTTGACAGTAATGACCGCCTTGACAGAACAATCCCGGAATACTAATTTTGTTTTTGCTAAAATAATATTCACCACGGTGTTGATATCACACTTTAGTGTTGGAACAGCGATGAGATAAGTTGCTGATTGCAGATACCTTATAACACCGTGAACTTCCAGTTATGCATTATTTAAATATTTCTCCCCCAATGATTTTTTTTTTCTCCATTTTCATGGAGCATTCTTTCAGATTCTTGGCAAAGTGCTATTGACCCCTGAGCCAGGCTTAATTAGTTTACTGGTTCATCTGTTTTTCATCTTTCAACAGTTATCACCATCTGTTGTGTTCAAGTCCAATCTGCTATTCCAAGACACACCACCTGACACTCTAGCACACACTGTACTACCATCCTCATACTCACTCCCTCCTCCTCTGGGAGTCTAATGTTGTTGGACTCCAAGTTTGTGGACTCTACACAGGAAGTATCCAATCTTTTGATGCACTGGGTATTCAATCTTGTTTTCGTTTTTTTTTTTCTTCTCTCTCTCTCTGTCCCTGACAGTCTCTGCAGTCTACCCAAGCTTTATCTTTGAGATAGGAACTATCTGCATCATCTTCTTCCCTCTGTAAATTGTTTTCTCTTCACCTCTCCTGACTCGGTGTAGACCATCAACATGATTCAGTGAACGACGCCTCGCTGATTTCATTTGTATGTTCGGTATCTCTGTAGTGCATTAAACAAGACTAATGCAAAGTACAGCAACGTGAATATGGATGAGCAGGAAAGAGTTTTGCTACTGCTCTATTTTACAGCAGCTAGGCCTAAGAAAATGCTTGGAAGCCGTAGTCAAATGACATTTATTTATTACTGTCCAGCACCTTAGGAAACTGCATGGTACCAAGACGAAATCTGACTGATCACAATAATTGATTGAAGGTTTTATTATGCAAGTAGAAAAAAAAACAATAACTGACTACATTTCCATCCTATATTAAAGGGTTAATTTGAATAGTTTTTCCACTCTGAATGTGTTCAGTGGAGAGGCTAGTTGGTTCTACACAGGTGGAACGCTGGGGATTATTTATTATGCCATGTTTTTCTCTTTTGAATCATGTCATGAACACCATATTCAGTTCCAATGTAGCACAGGTCATGTTTGAGCTCATTTGTGTGCAAGCAAGGTATTCTAATTTTCTCTTTCCCAGCTCTGTTTGCCTCCATGTCCAGTAATTATTCTTAATGACAGTGTATTAAAGCGGAGGGCTTGGATGGTACTGCATGTGTAGAAAACATCCTCAAACAGAGCAAACAACCTCACAAGCCCCCTTACCTCTGCTCCACTGTGGGTCAGCTCTGCACCTGGAGTTCACTTCAGTTCACTGCAATAAAAAGTTGTACTAGGACTTCTGAAATAGGTAGCGACTTATGTGCAGCATTTGAGGAGAATTCTTTGAAGATGCACTGGCTTTGATGAACATCTTTTTTTGTCATTTACAAAGTTTGAAGTATATTATGTGAATTTTAATTAGGTGGCTGTAATGAAACCCTGCTGTTCAAGCTGAAGATGTAAGTGTCGGGTACCATGACAAGAGTTGCTGAGAGAAACACTGATATTAGATAATCACCCATATCTAAAAAAAAATATTGGATGACTTAATTGGAAATTAGTTGGTTCAAAATCTCCCATCTGGCCTTAGCTGGCTCCAATAAGACCATCCCACACAAATTTAAGAAATCTGGGTGAAAAGGTTAGTCACGCTTGTAGTTATTACCTCATTCATCTCAGAACACTGATTGTGAAAAGTTTCCTGTAATTAATTAGGCCAGGAAATCTGCAAGATATTGTGTGATATGTAGTGGGAACTTCCCCAATGAATTAAGGTATTTAATTGAGGTAAGGTATGAGTATCATGAGCAACTTGTGTAAATAAATGAACATGGTAAAATAGACAGTATATTATATCAAACAGTAATGCAGGTATATTGCAGAGTGCGTGGGATGGGAAGCCACAGGTAATATTGTGGTCCCTTAAAGGCACAGTCTGGGTTTAGTCTGAATGGTCACATCGAAAGATGACTGAGGCAATCTGCAAACCAAAACAACAATGTTGTTGTGATTCCTTGTTTAGCTGCAACAGGACAGCATTTAAAAAACAATCACGGATTGTACATATAAAGAGGCTAAACGGGATCTTGACAAATATGTCAGTATTTTTTAAACCTCTCATTTTGGTCCCAGATGGTCAAAGTATAGTTCTTACATACATATATAATCTATGTACTGAATCTCAGATTTACCTCATTCTACAACGGAATCTCTAGCTTTCCAGTGAAAGATTTAGGTAATTTCATCTACATACAGTGTGGCTGCTTGCTCATGTACCCATGGCTTGGGACCACTGCTAACCTTCTTTGTACAGTACGTGAAGTGTATTTTATTCTAACATTTTATTATAATGTATCATACTACATTGCATTATATTGTATTGTATCAAATCACATTTTTAATGTTCAGATGCTCCAGAGGGCCAAAAAATTCACTGTGTTCTACAACTGTTTTTCTATCTGCATACTGTATTATTTAGACCTCTGTACTGTAGTTGTCATACACAGAAGGGAAATGTTAGAGACCATTGTCTCCATTGTGCATAGTTAAAGGGATAACTACCACCAATGTTCTTTTCTGTCAATCCTTTATTTAGTTTTTGAAGGAATCAAACAAATCTCAAGTTCTTCTCTAACTGACCCCTTTTGATAAAGCTCTTGCAAAGCTGTATCCTGTTAGGGTTGCACAGTACAACCATAGCAACAGAATTCTACTGCTTTACACAAGTGGTTTGTGTCCCATTCCTCTTCAAGCTAAGGAAGCTTAGGATTTATTTTGCTAGATGCACCATTATATTGTATTGGATCAGTGCTGTATTGCATTACTACAATGACATACAGTAAATATGGCTTTGGTTCAGTGGCTGCTAGTTCTTTGACTGACCTCTATTTTATTATGTTACACAAGACAATAACATGATCTAGAAATCTAGTGGTTTTTGTATAACTATGGTGACCTGTTATAAATAAATTAGTTGAGGAAGGAGGACAATGGAAACTTGCTGGCTTAGAAACATATGGGACACATTGTGACCGACTTATTGAGTCTGTCTCAGCCAAAATGACGCAGCTCCAGCAAACTCAATGAGTTGCCCATATGTGATTGACAGGAACTGTTTAAATGAGGACATTTCTGTCTACAGCATAAATCTCAAAGCTGTTCTATTTCCTTTATGTTACCTGTTAACGGCTTGATGACTAAATTTGAGTCCAATTTCCTTGAACTGATGCGACCATTTCCACGATATTGAGCTGCTTTTGACATCTTATCAGCGTTCTCCCATGCATCCCCAAGTTAGAGTTTTTCTTCAGAAGCCAGCTGGAGGGACGATTCAAAATGCTATTAAATGTTGACAAATGCTTCGGCTTACAGGCAGCAAAGGTTTAACTTCTTTTTAATATCCACGAGGAGTAGAGGCAGGTGCCAGGTCAGAGACAAATCACTGAAGCATTATGTATCACAGACAGCAGGGAAAGTAATTTCAGCTTGGTTGGTGACGAAGGAAGGAGAGAGGTTCCTAAATAGTTGTTAATGTTGAGCAAAGAAGGAGATGAGGAGGGAAGCGAGAGGGAAGGAATCCAGTTGTGAGGCAGATTCAGAGAAAGGACAGATGTGAAGAGAGGCGAGAGCAAGGCGCAATACAATAGAATCAGAATAAAACGTTAGTATTTTTTACACATACAAGGAATTTGGATTCATTGGGATTCGATTCAACGGATCGGTGCTTCATTAATAGAAAGTAGCCTAAATAATATATAATAAAAAAAAAAAAGAAAGTTAGGGTAAAAATATGCAAATAAACATGAGATGTGGCTCCAGTGTGGAGCTAAATGTGGGCTGACAATACAGCCAACAGGGTTTAACATTACCATCTGGCTTTTAAAACCTGTTCTCTCACATCAACTGTACTGCAGCATCAGCAGCATTGAAGTGGAGAGAGAAAAAAATAGATATTCCCGAGAACAGGTCGCCCCGAGCGCAAACGCTGTCAGTGATCGTATGACACCTAGTTCAGAGATGCTCGGACGATACGGTCAAAAGCTTGCCCAATCCTTCATGCATAAGGCCCTCGCATACGGTACGGAATCAAGCTAACCTCCCTCAGAGCGCCCACAAACCCCAGCATGCTGTCGACACACTTCACGAGGAGATTAGGGAGAATGTCAGGGTTCAAGCCACCCTGACAGGAAGCACGCACCCTGCTAAACTGTCCTTAAGCGAAGTACCGAATCGTTTCCTGCTTTCGGCGGG
>OMKK01030913.1:5718-15810 GCA_900302305.1 Polymixia japonica | reverse complement strand
GAGGTACCCCTCTGGTGCGACTCTGTGCAGAGGTGGCACCGGTGCTGAGAGACGGAGGGAGAGAGACAGACAGAGGAGAGAGAGAGGGAGAGAGAGAGAGAGAGAGAGAGAGAGAGCGGCTCAGAGTGAGAGGATGTGTGAAGTTTCTCTTCCTTTGCTCCCTGTGTAAACATGAAACCAGTAGTGGCTAACTAGAAAGTTATGAGACGTGCATGCTGAGAGGGACAATAAATTAGGGCTTTAAAACTCTGACACACTTTTCCAAACCACTGCTTTACCTAGCAGCCTGATAACAAAGGAGACAGAGAGAGTACCAGGAGGGATGCCTAGGACCTGGATGGTTTTGGTGAAGCTTTAATTTAGCCTCGCAAAAATATGTCACTTCCTGTCTGTTCTCGCTCTGGCTCGGTCTTTCTCCATCTTCCTACACATTCTCTCCTTGGAAATGCTCTCCATTCCAGTGCAATCAAAGGCATCTCAAACAGTTTCACAATACAAAGAGCCTTGTCACAACAGGTTCTCTTCATAGCCGTACATCTGTAGATGCTACGTGGCATCAACTACTCCACATCAATTCACAGTTATCCGAACAAGTGGGACTTCAGTGACTGGGTGCTGATTCATTGACAACAAAGAGAGCGCGAGGATGTGAAGATAGTCATGCATTCCCTAAGAGAGCTAGACAAATTAAACTTAAACAACCTAAGATTAAAGGCAGGAATTTGTTTTCAATTAGACATGGTGTGTGTTCAGCACTAAATAATATGCCCATCAAAATATCCCCAGAGGTTTCAAAGAGGTTCTATTAAAAAGGGGAATGGAAGGTGATTGGTAAATCTGAAACCAACATGGTCTGATCTGGGGTTTTTTCTTTCAACGCCAGTAAATACTTCTGAAAGATAAAAAAAAGCACCTCTCCCAATTAGAGAAATTAACTATAAGGGAAAAACGTAGAAATACTGCTGAAATCAGTCAGAATCACGTCATCAATCATTCATCAAAAAATTAATTAATGGAAAAGACTAAAATATAGTCCATCAAAGTTCAGAGCCTAGGAAGGATGTGTCGAAGGAAGGCAGGCAAGGAAGGAGTGTTGGGTAAAAGTGTCTGTATGTGTGTGTGTGTGTGTGTGTGTGTGTGTGTGTGTGTATGTGTGTATGTATGTGTGTGTCAGGGACAGAGGGGGTTATGCCTTAAAAGATACTGGATCAATGATTTTGGAGGTATCCCCTGTAAGATCTAGGGGACAGATCCCAGGGTGTTGGGGTTCACCTGCAGGGGCCCTGCTGTGAGCTTCTCCACAGGCTGCGGGGGTCAGGGCTTGGTTGTGGGTCAGTGCCAGGCAGAAAGTCTCTCACAGAGACACAAGTTTCTCACAGAGACACGCTACAAAACGCTGTTTCTTATTCTATTTACAGACTGTAATATGTTGATTCCCCGTCCGAGAAAGAACCCTCATTTTACGTATCACATTACACGGTGCTCTTTTCGCCATGTCCATTTTAAATGTAGTAGCATGTAAAATTGATATTTGAAATCCTATACACGTATATTCTAACATGTCATATACATATCGTTGTTTTTTTGAGAAGGGCAATTTCAGTGATGGTATACAGTGGTATAGAGTTTAAAAAGCCTTCATGTGAGAGCTGTGTTTTGTTTTTTTTAATCATGCGCACCATGATTAAACACTGCGCCTTGCAAAGCACGGGCAACTGCGAGAGGAATTTTGTTTATGAAAGAAAGGTTTACAAGTATTCCAATGGAGAGTTTATGTTCAAGATATGTTATTGTTAACCAATTTTGTAGCCAGTGGCAACCACAGCAGTTTTAAAACCTTTCAAATATTCTGTGATATTGACCAAGGCTCAAGGGAGGGCCTAAATACTCAAAATAGTTAAGTTGGATAAACTAACTAGAACGATGTCATGGCAGATTTCCTGTTGCTCTGCATTTTGAAATCGCAAGAATATGCCAACACAAACTCAGTATGGAGTAACAAACATCGCTTTAAGAATCGCACTGCAAACATGGCCTCCCCACCAATTTCCACTCTACACAGCAAACATATGGCTACAATCTCCTTGTGAGATACCTCATATGAATCTTTTATAGAAAGAGCCTATTGTTTCACTATTCCCTGCCCTGCTCCAAGTAATCCTGCCCTTTAATGTAGTCAAAATGTAGACCTCCCTGTGTGATGATAGCACTTTGGTCCGTCACTTAGACTTTGACAGGATAAAAGAGGTTATCATGTTGGCCAGACACAGGTTATCATGTTGTCCCGCTAAAAGCCCCTACGTTGACGTCCAATCAGACCCTACTGGACGAGTATGTTCCGTTAACAGCCGGTTCTTTGTGGTGAGCAGAAACCTGTAAGGGTCTTTACCCTGCGGCGTCTATGCAAAACCATGACGATAGAGATTGCAAGCAGGTGGCTGCTAAACTGGCACCCAAAGCTTTAAGGCCACACGTTTTTTTCGTTGCACTTTATCCAGTTTATCCAGTGTCCGAGATGGTGAGAGCTTGATCGCTGCAAGAGGCACCGCTGGATTTACTGATGTGACAGTTGGCTCGAGGCAAAACAAATGGAGCCCTTTGTGACAAAATGGGTGCACTTGTTGGCATAAGCTTTAAATGGATAAAGAATATCTGTACTGTATATAATAAAGCTTTGGAGACACAAGCATGCTGAGCCGGCTTTAGCCTAAGATATAACTTCTCTCCGTGTCTGCGGTAAATGAACGTCTAATGCCCAGCATGCACTGTAGTTTCCATGATAGGTGAACCATAGCTCAGAAATACGTACACAGTCACCTCAAATGATTAACCGACCAAGGCACCCCTGTTTAAATGATTAATATTCTACCTTTCGGTTCCTAAAGAGTAAAAGTAGTCACGGTTGAACACATCAGACTTTTGAAAGCGACCCGAGTATCAGAAACGGCGATGATTCCTTTCCTCTGTTTCTGATTCTTCCTCAGTTGACAGTCATTACCCCTTGGTTGGTGCACACTGTAGGTCCTATTACACACACATACACAAGGCACAAGTTCCTGTAGCCTACAGGTATCGTCTATCTCACTTTTAAGTTACAGCCTGGGAACTATTACCACAAAGCTGAGGTATCAGGGAAGTGGGTAAAACCATTAGTATTATACTTAAGGAGCTGCTACTTTACCTATAATGAAGGGTGCAAGGTAAGAGAGGAGGAGAGTGCTAATGGCTGGGGCAGAGTGCGGACAGAGGGCACAACGATCAGAGGCGGTTGGAGTGGCCTTGCCCCCTGTCACGGTGGTCCCAGGGCCCTGATCCATCGAAGCCGGCCTGCCTTTACAAGGCCGCAGTCAAGGATGTCCTGCCAGCTTTATGGCAGCCAGGAGTACATGAGAACCGTGTTAGGGGCAATGTGATCCCTTCTACAGCCCTGTAGACTCCTGCCGTTGTGCCGTCTTACGGCCTACCGAGACGCCCTCTCCCAGCAAGAACGAGCACACGCGCGCGCGCGCGCACACACACACACACACACACACACAAGTGTGACATGCGCACAGACACAGGCACGGTTGAACAGTGACACACACACACACACACACACACACACACACACACACACACACACACACACACACACACACACAAACAAACAAGTAAACCTTCCGCACCACCCAGCAAACTGCCTGACGAGGCAAAAAGTATAATTATACCTTTGTACTTTTAAAGGTCCTTGATGTGTTTTCAGGAGGAAATCAGGGCTTTTCTAGCACTCTAAGCTGGGTTTCATGACCATCTCCTCAGCTATAAATTGTCAGGCCAAGAGAGCGTTTCATCTTTGAAGACACACTGGTGGTGAGTTTCTTCACAACTCCAGAGGTGACAGGCCGGCTTATGGCGCATGCCTGAGCACAAAAGATCCATCATCGCTATCTAGCGGCTAGGATTTGGGAGTGTGTCATTGAGCACATGATTTGGAAGGAGTAGCACAGGATTAGACAACTCATCCCTCACCTCTGCTGACAACAGTCTCGATTGTCTCAGATGGGGGAGCGGTCGAAAATATTTTGTAATTACAGTCAGTGGAGCGGTACCCAATACAAGCCAAACATTACGTAACGGCATTCAAACATGACTTGTCTCCGTTAAGTCTAAGGGAGCAGAATGTCCTATGATAATAAACCTAATATTCTTTCATAGTGAGTTGGCCCTATATGCTAACAGCATGTAGGTAAATCATTTAGTTATTGCGTGGTGATAAATCATCACAACCTTTGAAATAACATGCTGTTGGTCATGTAATTACAAAAATAAAGTTACAAAACAAAGAATGGTTGCTGTACCAGACGTTCAACGGAAGTCAGTTTTGTTACTGATGTAGATATACAGTAGATATAGATATAGATGAGGATGAACAACCTTATAGCTACTTACCGGTAGAGACAAAGGCCTCCATTCTTTCCTTGAAGGGCTGGAGGTGTTCCTCTGAGGAGTTAGCACACACCTTCTGAACATCCTTCTCGCAAGCTGGTAACAGGAAGCAGAGAGGAGAACGTTTCAAACATTGCACAGCAGATAAGAATGCCTGAGCAGATACGAACGACTCATTTATGAGTCGGAAGAGAGTTTAAAAGGAGGAAAGAAGAGGAAACTAATTTTAAGTGGAGCCAGGCTTTAGATTTTTCGTTTTTCTATTGTCGTCTCTTGTTGTTTATTGAGTACAGGGTATTTAAAGCTAACAGGACTTGTTCAAAGAGACAAAGGGAACTAATTATGGGCATCTGATATGTAGTCTATCCAACACTTTGATGTGGAGCTGATCTGGTGAGAGAGAACATGACGGAGAGCTGGTGTGTGAATCTCACTAAAAACCATTCTGTCCAGGTGGCTATTAAAGTGAGCTGGCAGTCACTTCAAATGAGCTTTGGCTGCATTCAAAATATAAAAAGGGAATGATTTTGATTACAATTATGTCCAGCAGAAGCCAGTAATGACGTTAAAATGTAAAGTACCTGTATTTAATTAACCCCCTCCCACACACACACACACACACACACACACACACAACATTACAATTACACGACGACATGTCGAGACCCACTCTCCTACTTTATCAGGAAATTTAGATTCATTTTACCTCTCAGTGCAAACTATCAAGCTAACCTTGTCACTGGCAATATTGCTTCACAAGGCACTGCGTGTTGCTGTTTATTGTACATGAGTGTATTGGCCTGTTCGTGTGACTGCAGCAGATCTGTTTGCTGTTTATGGATGGCCTTTTGTTGTGATGCCAAACGATCCAATTGACACAAGCTCGGAGGAAACAGAAGTGAGTAAGCAGCGTTCCAGCCAAACCTTTTCATTTCCTCTGCTAGCCTGGTATGCTACACAGAGACGCCTGGTGAAATAACTTTGACACAAAACTCCAGCCTGTAAGTCATTAATGGGCACCGTAAATACCTCGACTTGCCCATAGCTAAATAGTTCTGCAACACAACAAGAACATTACTGTCTCTAGCTGTAATCTCCGTGCGATGCTCTGCCGCTTTTAGACCTGTGTTGGTTCCTCACATCTTTGCAGGGGAGCGGTTACACCTGCAGCTTGGAAAACTTTGCCTCACATCCCACTGTTCTTTCCTTTTCTGACCATGAGAGTAAACATAGTGTCTGCTCAGTGGAAGTATGTGATAGCTAGATGTATTCAAACGTGTCCCAAGAAACTTTATTCAAGCTGTGACTGAGAGAGAAGGGTTGTCAATATGAAATAGAGTAATCTGTCAGCGTGGAGGGAAATAAAAATCAGGTAAGCAACCATATAAACATGACAAAACGAAATATCCTGTTTGTAAAAACCACATTTCCTCACCAGAAATCCCCCTACTCAACAGGGCCCATTAAAACTGTTCAAAACAGCAAGTCTACAATTTAGTGGCGGCTCTCCACCAAATGCGGTCCAGACAGAAAACACAAAAAAAACCAACAAAAAACCCCCACCAGCATCTGCAGGAAATAGAGACTCTGCTTCAGGACATTGACTTCTAGTGATAATACACTGGATGTGTGAATGAAGAGAGAAATGAGAACATTAAGAGCTCATCTCCAGCAACTAGAAGTTCTCCCTTGCCCACAAATAAAGCCATGCTGTTGTTCTTAATGAACCACTAAGTGTTAATCTGTGCCTCCATTGCCCAAACAGCCTCACAAATCTTCAGCGTGACAAGCCAAGAGGGAAACAGAACGTGCTAGCTAGCTGTTAGCTCAACGTGCTAACACTTTTTAATGTCACGAGTGGAAATGTAATTTCTGCGTTACTGGACGGTATACAGTGGAGCGTGAGAGAGGATATGGGGGGGAAGAGAGGGGATGACATGCGAGAAAGCTTGTGTCCCTGTTCCAACCCCCAACATTACAAGTACATGCTACGTGCCTTCGCTGGTAAAGCTGCCGCTATGCCCTAAGTGAACACACCTCTGACCTGCACTGACCACATTAATCAATAGCATGGAGTTGGGCTGGGCGATATGGCTGAAAAGTGATATCATGATATTTTTGGAGCCAATGGCGATATTCGATACATGACAACATTTTTATAATTTTTCTATACTACATGTCCACATAATGTCTTTTTACTTTGTACATTTTTGGAACAACGCATCACACATAAGTGGGTGGAGCCGTGACATGCAGGGAACTGGAGCAAAGGAGAGCATCGTGTTTTATTATATTAAAAAACACAGGCTAAATTATCATGATATCTCGATGTTCATGTTTTCAAAATCATCATTGAAATATATCAAAATATATCATGAAAACTCAATATATTGCCCAGCCCTAGCATGGAGCTACCTCCACATGCAAGGCAGAGAGGAAGCAGATGGAACAGCAAATTTCTAATACGTTGCCAAACTATAGTCTAATAGACTGTCTGTCTGTGCTTTCTGCTACTGTTACCATTGTTTGTCCTTTCAGGCTTCCTGTCTAGTCTCCTAACTACAGGGGACCCGTCTCCCAAAACAGACAAAACCATGATGGGAGCCGCAGCACAGATCCCCGATCCCCTTCAAACAGCACCGCAGAGATCAGGTTCCAGGCAGTGGACTCTGGGGAGCTGATGTTTATTGTAGACTATATTCAAGCATCATCCAACTTATTGAGAAGGACAGATTTATTTATGTATTGTTTTGTTTGTCAGTTTGTTTACCTAAAAGAGACAGCACAGATAACACTGATACCATAGCAGTTACAACATGTAACGGTGCATTTTTATGAAGCCGGAAAATAATTCGGAGCCACCGGTTCCTTGATGGGCATTAACTGATTGATTGCTTGATTTCTTGACATTTGGCGAACCGATGAGAGGCACAGGTACAGTAGAGCACATTGTAGGGGTTTTAAAATGGTCTGAGGATGTTAACAAACATGTCATTAAACATCCTGGGGAATGCCATACAATGAATCTTATTTGAATAGAACAGTGTACACCAGACAGAAGATTGCATCATATGAGGTAAGACAACAGCTGTGGGGTGTGGGTAAAGATGGAGAGTAGAGCAGAGAACTATGAAAAAACAAAACAAAGTCTGACTACCATTTCATAATTTGGCCTGTTTGGTTTGTCCAGTGGGTGACTTTGATGTCAATATATGCTCACTATTTTACCACAGTGACCAACAGCCTTCACTACAGCTACCAGGAAGTCACAGCACACTAAGACAATGTAACATTGTAGTGTAGACAATGGAAAAAAAACCATTTTACACAAACAAATGATGGAGAGCCTGCGGAACACCACAAGATGACAGAACTAGCTGACTGATGAACGTTTCTGTCTCGGAAATGCTGCCATAACTCTTATCTCATACATCTTCTGACAAAGCGGCATGTTGATCCAATTCAGTACCCTTTAAGTTTGGATTGTGATAAAGCAGTGTTCAATACTGAGAGAAAGAACAAGTGAAAGCAACAACAAAAAGAGAGACAAGGAGAGGCAGACAGAAAACCAGACAGAGACAGAGACAGCCACACAGTTAAATATAACTGTATCTAATAGCATAGCTACTCTCAAAATTGCCTTGCAGATAGAAAGTGCTGGATTTTGCAAAAATGTTCTAAAACTTAATAGTCTTAAAACTTAACAAAATACTCCTCTTCGGGCCAAACAAATTGATTCGCCATAATTTAGGTACTAGGTCCACCAAGGTAAAGCCAGTAGCAACATGCAATTTTTACGTTGATTTAAGATTTGATAGTTGTGCTATCTTTCAGTTGAAGATTATAAAAAAATTAAACTTTTATTATCCTTTAGTCTTAAAATGTCATCCGTATTTTTATCTCTTCTCATTAAAAAAAACTTCAACTGTCGGTTTTCAGGGCTTAGTCAAACGTTCCAATGTAAGGTTTTCTTACATTGGATTTTAGTTTTACTGTTCATTTTCTTTTGCTTTTATTTCCTTTTAGTAAAGAATGTTGCCACTGTGTACTACACAAATTAAGATTATTATCGCTATTATAATTATTAATATTAAATGAGAGTACACAGTAGTTTGATAGCCACTAATGGGTTACAGGGCCGGCCAAGGCTTTAATATGATTTATGCCAATCAATTTCTAAAGATTTGTGCGATTCATTTTTTGCACATTGTTGCCAAAAGAAATGAATTGTCAGCTAGACTTTCGTTTCAAATAATCCAATTATTATTTTGAGCTTGGGTTACAAATATGTGACACTGGCCTAAGCCCTTTGTGAACCCTCCTTGGCCCTGTTGTGAAAAAAACGCCACCACGTTTTGAAAGTGTTTTGGAAAATCTTTCACAGTCTTTGTACCTTTCATCAAAGGTTAAACCCCTACTGTACTCCAGCCCTGGCATATCACTGTTATTTATACCTGGGATGTGGATCATTTCCATTCCATCAGTGAAATTCTCTCGCTAATCCCCAATTATATACAATCCCGGTGGACTGTCAGACCCCCAGCTCCCCTCTCTTTGGGATGAAGCCTGCAATTCCCCCTCGGTGAGGCCAGCCAGGAGGCCGCCTCAGTAGGGAAAGGTAAGACACTCTCTCTCCTTTCCACTGCCCATAAATCAGCCTGTATCAGTCCAGAAGCATCAAACCATGGCCCTCCTCCTACAGGTTGCTGGAGAGCACTGTGCTGACAGGTAGGAATATCAGCCAGCACTGGAGGAGATGAGATGGAGCGTTAACCCAGGGTTAGAGGCAGGGAGCATCATAATGTCTCTGGCGTGACAGCGAGAGAACGGTGTGTGCTGCGGTTAGGATGATGCTCTTGGGTGTATCTATATTTGTCTTTGTACTGGCTCGGCATCTAAATGGCGACGTCTAGTTTGGTGTAAAAAGAGAATCTACGGCGCGTTGTATTGCCAAATAGAGACGTAGGATTTTGTAAAACATGGCAAGCGTCTTTTTTAGAGTTGCAACCCATTTATTGACACGCAGGAATCCAAAGCATTACAAAGAATTACTTCTGGTTATTTTGTCTTTTTGTGGGCGGGGCTACCGTGCTACAGTCGTGCGACCTCAACACTCTGACTCCACACATGGAATTCTGAGCGGAGCCTCCATCGTAAAACGGACTTCAGGTTAAAGGCCCTGCTTGGACCTGACATTAAAGGCCATTTAAAATCAAGACACTGTCTGATTTGCCACGGTGATGAATGCCTAACCTGGGCCAGGCCTTCTGTGAAACACTAAACTCCCCTGAGCAGCAAATGAGCTCTGACTGTTCCTTTTTATTTGATACTATTTCATTCAGTAGCGTCCTTGCCTGGCTGTCCAGCCCAATTACCTGGCAGTTAAAGGGACCTTTGGGTATGCCGGCCATCGGCCTCACTGAATGAAAGTGGCTTTCTGAAAGTGCAATGTCACTATATCTTAAAGGAAGATTGAGAACTTCTGGTAAAACTGTATTGTTTCTTTGAAAAGAACAAGGAGACGGCTGGAATGAAGATACCACTATGTACTGATTCAGACTAGGAGAGAATGAAGCACAATTTGTGCAGGCTCTTTAAAGTGGTTTAGTTTAGTTTCGGTTCTAGGTCCCAAGGTTGACTGTGTTGCTGTACCTGCACATCAACAAA
>OMKK01030908.1:0-13853 GCA_900302305.1 Polymixia japonica | reverse complement strand
AGAAAAGCTCAAACAGAACAAGAAAAAAAAAAAACCTTTGTAATATAACAAACATGCAAAGCAATATACATAATCTAAAATTCCTTGGATTACTTTAGGACCTTAAAGCCTCTTTCCATCTGTGCATGTTTGTTTTCTACTCCTCCGCAACCCTCTTTTTTTGTACAGACTTTTTTAAATAAAGGAGGAATTCATCTCTCTCTCTCCTTCCAGTTCTATGCTCTTCCTTCATTGGATGACATCATCTTTTCCTCTCTCGTTTGTGAGCCCTTCCTGCCGGCCTTCTCTGAGCCTCCCACTCCTCTCAACCCCGCTTTGATATAAAACTGAGCATTTCATTTCATTTTGGCCAATTAGATTCTATAAATCTCAGGCTGGCAGCTTCACCTCTCAACCTTTGGGCAGTATGCGTCTTAGACCTGGCCATTCCAGACTGTGGTGATTAGGTAGAAAAGGAAATCACACACGCACACACACACACACACACACTCACTCACAAAAAAAGCTGGCAAATGGGGGATGTTTTCAGACATCTTTCCATGTGCAGCGGATTGACATCTCTCAAGGGACAGAGATAAAAGAGAAGTGGATTCACTCCAACCGGGCCAGTAGTTTGAACCAACCATAACGGCGTCCATTTTGTGTCTCTGAGCCAAATGCCCTACGGGCTTTATTATACCCCAACAAGTTGAGCGCAAGTTGGCAAAAAAATCTAAAAGTTTTGGAGTTGCAGAGATGGTTTTTATTCTTGGCTTCCCTCACATCGCCCTCAGTAAACTTCGGCTTGGTCCCGTGGTCTGAAGCGTTTTAGTGTCACATTAATAGCCAACGATGCGGTGGCTGACTAAACACGGGGGTTTGTCATGTAATGAAAGTAAATGGAAGGAGGAGGCCTCAGTCCATTTGTCAGCCGGGGGAGTGGGTTTCACTCGGATGAGCTCAAACAGTAAAGAAAGGGCTAATTCAGACAAGAGCAGGTGGTTAGTCAGTGCGCAGGAAGCCGACTCAACTTTTCCGTCCCCCTTCCATGTGATATTTACCCTCCTCTGCTCAGAAGGCACTCGGCGGTCTTTCATCCCTCTTCTTCAATCTTTCACATTCTTCCTGTTTTTAATTGGCAGTTGGGAGTAGCCAACACACTCATTTGATGTCTACTACTCCATCTCTTCCTGCTGCCTCGGAGCATCGGATTCACTTTTTTGTTCTTACATGTCAAGCAACATGTAAGAGAGTGGGCAGGCAACTTTTCCTGACCTTTAGTAACTTGGCTGACTATTGATCTTCTCCGAGATAAAAAACAAAACAAAAGAAAAACGCCATCCTTTCATGCTGATTCATGACTCATTTTTTAAATGATTAACAAAACTCCTTGTGGCTTTTTGCACGGTCCCAGAGCACCCCTCAGCCGCAACAATAACTTCCTCTAATGGAAATTCCTTGGCGAAACACCTGCGTTTGTAAGATATTTTTAATTGAAATCGAAGCAGGGGTGTTATAATTTATAGAAAAGACATACCTATGAATTAAACAAAATTGATGTCAGCTTGAGGCTCCACTTATCATTAAACTGCGCCGTTGATTTACGCCCACCGTAAATTAATGTCTTGCTGAAAAAAAGAAAAGAAATCTTTTTACGCTACATTGTAGTCGTCTTATACATCATCTTCACAGGAGGAGGACAGAGGAAGGGGTTAGCGTGTCGCGCTCATTCATGTCCGAATAAATTACTTAATTGCTGCTTACAGCGGGACAGTGTTGAAAATGATTAGGAAATTGTTGTGACTTTTAATTTAATTCAGTGAGTATCCACAGTTCCTTATTTGAGTTAAACAAATTGTATCGTTTCCTATGCCCCCCCCCAGGCTATATTAGAAAAACGGGTAACGGTATCTGAACGTCCGGCCCGTCTCCATGTCTTCGGCTCTCCAAGCGAGGCAGGAATGCGAAAGCGTTCGTAAGCGCTGTGTTGTGTTTTTTTTGACAGACGGGGCTGCGGTGCCAGACGCTGGATGAGATGGCGCTACTCGCTTGTGTTCCCCAGCTGTTTTCCCACAGCTCTGGATTTCCGCCATTTGTCACAGTGTTAAAGTGCGTTCGCGTGTTATTGCCCCGTGCGTGCGTGCGTGCGCGTGTTTTGTCATCTGGTTCGGCTGGCACCCGCGCTCGTCTTCAGAAGTCGAAGTGACGATGAGTCGGCCCCCGGTCCCCGTTAAACAATCGCTCAACCTGCTTTCCCGGGAAAGCGTCCAGTCGACGCTCGACTCGGCTTCGCGAGGCACTCGCCTACCTCTCCAGATCCTCCTCTCTTCCCCTCTCTCTGTCTCTTCTTGTCCTCTCCATTACTGCTCCACTTCCAATCCCTCTCCATGTTTTTTTTCTATTTCTGGTGCCCTCATTAGAGCTCCTATAACCCTATCTGTCTTTCTTTCTTTCTTTCTTTCTTTCTTTCTTTCTTTCTTTCTTTCTTTCTTTCTTTCTCTCTCTCTGTCTCTCTTTTCCTGACGGGCTCACGGTGGACATGAATGGCCGGCTTCACGCCAAGTCCTCTGGGAGCTGTAGTCTGGAGGGCAGTAATGTGGGGGGGGGGGCTTACAGCCGTGTCACCTGTTCCCTAACCTGGGCGAGACGAAACCAAGAGAGCGAGACTCTCGCTGTCTGAAGAGTCTCACTTTGTTTCCTCCCCCCCTCTCCTCCTCCTCTCCGGTCTGCAGCACACAGCGGACCTCTCCCTAGGGGCCCGGTCTACCATGGCTGCCTCAAAAACCGGAGGTCACTCCCCTCATCTGCTCCCTTCATCCCGTTTTGGCAAGAGCGCACACTCCTAATTGTGCGTAAGATGTCAAAGGCACAGGTTTTCCCCAAGTAACACCCTCCAGATGAGGTTGTAAATGGGTAGGTTTTGTCTGTGTGTGTGTGTGTGTGTGTGTGTGTGTGTGTGTGTGTGCGTGTGTGCGTGTGTACCGTTGGAGGATGAGGAGAATGATTGCTTTCACAGACCCCATGGGATCCGACTTTCTAGGCTTTCATTTTAACAATCTCCTTTAATATTTCAGACCTGATTTTGATTGCCGTTTAGATATGGGTTGAACATGTTCACTCCTAGATCCTGATAGTCTTTTACTGCTAATAGATTTAAATAGATGCAATTAGCCCTTCGTTAGATTTTTGGCTACTGGAGCTGGTTGATGGTTGATATGAAAGGGGAAATGACAACATATCAATCTTTAAACCGGGAAATTGTCGACAGTCCCTTACAATCAATGTTTCATAACACAATTGCATAATTCACTTTGATGGAGCCCGAGCATGCCTCTGAATATTCATTGGGTTTGTACGACGTGAACCCTAAACATATAACAGCTCGTGTGGACATAGTCGGCGTGCAGACGCCGGCTCGTCGTCAAGGGGGGTCCGCTGCTCCCAGCTGTGCAGAACCTGCGAGCGCATGTAAGAGTTCACCCCAAAAGATGAGTCATGTTTGACGTCGCTCGCGTGCCCGATCCGACACGCCTGCGTCCCTTTTGTTATCGACACGGATCGAACCGTTCTGGTTATCATCGACGAGGACAATACCGAACGCCCGGCTTAATTGCCCGTTCGACGCGGGTGACTTCCTCGTTCGGCGGCCGAGAGACTTCGTTGACCTTTTCGCTCCGGTGTTGTAACCTTTTCACGCGTCTGTCATCGCCGTTGCAGGAACACCGGGACTGAGATTTCGGTCTAATTCACTCTAGCTGAAATGACTAGGCTAACAGAAATAACTAAAGTTGCTTATCCCTCTTCATGTTTGCAGATGGTTTCGCATTTTCAACAGTGTCTTCTAAGCGTAGTGCCTGATGGCAGTGTCGTATACTCAAAATATGAATTCATACAACATAAACTGTTCTGATGATAATTATGGCTCGCATATTCTGCCAAAAAAAAAGCTATTTTCCTCATGGATTGTCCCTCTGGCTCATCCCTCTCACTCAAATTCGGCGGAACACACATTCCTCTCAAGGGCTGCATGGGTGTCTGGAGTGGCCTCCTCTGCTGGCCCCATACTTGCTTGTGAAAGCTAATTATGCTAGGCTATTTTTGAACCGGGAAGCACGTCAATATTGCACAGTGGGAGAGCTCTCACTTCCCCTGCGCTGCATTCTTATTCATGAGCCTTAATTCCATCAATGGCCTCCTCAGCAACTGAACCGTGGCTTTTCCTGACGAGGGTGGGGTTTGCAGAGAAACGCTTGTTGCCGTCTAGCCGGCTCCTGGAATGATAAAAATGTCTCGCGTTTGTCTGTTTTGAGCACTGGGGAGGGGGAGTGGTGGGATTGGCTGGGGATGAGGGAGGTGATGCAATCTGTTCAACTCCAGTAATTGTCTAATATTATCTGGACTGGGATATAAACTAGAAGTGGGATCAGTCTGCACAAAGTTATCCCACAAGAGAAAACTATCAATTATATAGACCTGTCTTCATTGGCATATAAATTAAAGCCAATTTTCTTTTTTTTCTTTTTTTTTTAAGTGATGATAATTTGTTTGTTTGAGCTATTTGTTTGACTCAAATTTGTTTAACCACTGAACTGTGCTCACCGAATAAAGAGTAGTAGTCTATTAAGCATTTAGGGTCTATGGCATGTTCTGTTGGAAAAGCCTTGGTTTGACATTTCTGCTCACAGCTGCTGTTCATAAAATGGTTTACATTTTCAAAGCTCACCGTCGATATCAGAGTTACTGGTTTGAAACTTCTAGTCCAGAGATGGTAGTAGAACTGATTTATTACAATTTTTTACTCACTAAAAATCACATGAGAAAGCTACACTGCGCAATGAGTCCAATGAATCCAATCTCATACAGCCAAGCTTTCTATCATCTATGCCTGCCATATTAATACAAATTAACTGAAAACAAAACTTCTCAAAATTATAGACTAAAAAGTCAATAGGTTATACAGGTAGAGAGAGGGAGTTTGGAAAGGAGCGAGAGAGAGACACAGGGAGAATATTTCAAGGGTCAGAAAATAACCAAGAGGGATGCAGTAAAAGAGAAATATAATAGATGCATCTGACTCTCCACTGCTCCTTATTTCATTCTTCCCAGCGATGTTGTCGCCGTTCAATACGATTTTCCTCTCATGCAACCTTGGTAAGATGGCGGAATTTAGTCCAGCGTTCCCTAATATTGTTGTTTACAACGCTGTTCAGTTGCAACTCAGACAGCTGGTGGTCTTTGATTAGCTACGAGGAGGGAATATGAATTTGCCTCTTGAAGGATCTTGTATTGACATCGCAAATTAAAGATGGGCTGTTAAAAGATGCTGTGTTAAATTTTGTATCAATGCCAGAGGGTGGAAGCCCCTTTGTTGCTGCACGGTAGGACTTGCTTTCCGCAGATATACGTATACTGTCTCAACAGTTTCGAGTCGAGATGCCTTTGCAGTCGCATCGACTTGTCGCTTTCTCCAATGTCACTTAAAAAGGTGGTTACACTTGACTGCTTGCTTTCACCTCACATCAGGTCCAAAAAAAAAACAAAAAAACAAAACCCAAAAAAAAACATTACAGTATAGCACGGATGAAGATAACATACTTAATGACACCACAGGTTTTCCCCCGGAAAATGTTTTTTCACGGTGAATCTTGTTGCTACAAACAGTCAGTGACAGTGAATACATAGCGGAGCTGGGAAACAAGCCGAGCAGAAACAAACAGACAGGATGACACACTCTAGACTTTGTTTTCCAGCAGAGTGCAACTCCCTCCCTCCCCCCTCCGGCTGTATCTCAGGAGACCTGTTGGTACGGAGGAGAAGTTAAAAGACAGCCAAACGTCTTGGCCTCGCTTGACAAATTCGATGGGACAGCGCTGCCGCAAGGGGTGAGCTACAAGGAGCTCCTTGTCACCTCTACCACCACTGAAGAGAGAAAATAAATAAGAGCGAGAGTTATATGACTTTTCCCTACCTCTTTTTTTTTTTTTTTTTCCTCCCGCTTCCTTGTTCCCCTCATTTGCACTTCTGGTCTGTCAAAGCAAAGCCTCGCGCAACCTCAGGGAACCCACACCGAGTGTTCTTTACAAAGTTGTGTTCCTGAATTAAAGTTGCAGTAAAGCAATTTTGTATTTTTTTTTTTTTTTTTTTTTTAATTTGTTAAAGTAAACTCATCTGCAGATAAGTTGATCATCGTCTGCGATGTGTTTAAGTGTCTCGTCTTGGGCTGATGCAAGTTAATGCAACTTCTTTTTTTTTTTTTTAGCTGTGTCATGTACTGTAAAATCATATGCACGCACAATATATTTATCCCTCATTAAAATGCATTTGTTTGCTAATAATCAAACTGCTCCTAAATCAGCCTATTTTATAAATCAGCCTTTTGCAACTCAAGACCTTCATGGCCAGTAAATTAGTTTCCCCTCACACTAAAGTTGTGCAGAGCAAGTGAGGGACCCTTGGGTTTATCGACGCCGAGGAGACAAGAGAGCTCAGTCCGGCCCAAGCTTTTAATCCCAGCCATGGATCCTTCCAGACAGTTCCTTAAGACCTGTGGTGATTTCCAGCATGCCAATGCAGGGCTGGACCCTCGCCGAGCTATCGACGTCTGACCCCTCCTGTATCGAACACCAAGGTTACTCGTAACCCTTGCTCATCTTTCATTATTGAGATGTGAGTGAGCAAGGTCAGGAGGTGGCTCTCATCGATTGGTCAACACGGGAATATTTGATTGTCGCCTGGTGGGTCTGCCAAGACAGCCTTCCTTCATTTGAACAAAGGGGACCGTTTTAAATCTCCAAGAGGGTTGACACGAGCACGTGAAGTTACGGGGCTTTGAAGTGGCTGGTTAAAAACAGGCATTCACGCTCAGCCTCTATTTTGGTTGTTTTTTTTCTCTCTTTTTTTAACTTAAAGGATTATAAGGAAGCAGTCGTAAAGAGGTTCCTTTACTGCTAAACCTTGTGGGCCATATAGATATAGTGGGTTGTTATTAAAAGCACCTATTCATCCCTCTCTTTTGTTGGCATGAGGTAATTAGCTGCAAAAGACCTAGGAGCCAGGCTCTCTGGGTGACGGTTAGCGGAGGAATTTGGTTTTGTTGGTGGTTTCTGGTTGTAGGGAGGGCTTTGAAAAAGGAAAGTACTGGAAGCATATACTCGCCCAAGTCGGACATTGAGAGTTACCATGGCGACAGCAACTGGAAATGAAAAATCTGAGCTTAAAAGCAAGCCTCGGCGTGTATGAGCGAGCAAGTCTGCGTGTGCGTGTGTGTGTGTACAATGGAAAAGTTTAGCATGTTATTTGAGAATGTGTCTGGCATACAAAGTTTATATCAAATATTTGGTAGTCATTTCAACAGACAAACCTCAGGATTGCTTAAGAATTTCCAAGTGAAGATGGGCCATGGAATATGACCCGGGGATAGGATTAGAATCTTTTTGTTGTCGCTGTACAGTTCATGCAGCCACATAAGCTCCCCAAAGCACTTCTTTGACTCCAAACAGTGCCAGTCACCGCTCTTTGTGTGTGACAAACAGGACTTGATGCTTTGAAAAGTCAAACCAATGGCATTTCTGCCACTCTATTTTTTTTTTCCCTCTAGTCCTCCTCTCTGCTTCCGAAGGCCTGTCACAGCAGTGGCACCATTGGGTATCTAGCCAAGGAATCTCAGGCTTGCAGGGAAGCTCTTGAGATGGGCTTAGCGTCTCAGCAGGAAACGGTTCAAAAGGCCAACCCTGGTCAGCGTCCCCGGGGGGAGCGTTGATGGAATATTCCAAGATGGATTCTTTTATGCTGTTAAACGAGCGCATTGAATGTGTGCGTGTTCGCACGTGTGTGTGTGTGTGTGTGTGTGTCTGTGTGTGTGTGCACATGGGGAACCCCGCGGTGACACCGTACAGAGTCTTTGTTGCACGTACGCACACACACACACACGCGCGCACACCAAATCCACGCCTTGTGTGCCATATTATTGTTTTTCCTCAATATGTGCCCCACGTTAATACATTC
Organism: Polymixia japonica; assembly: GCA_900302305.1. NCBI lineage: Eukaryota > Metazoa > Chordata > Actinopteri > Polymixiiformes > Polymixiidae > Polymixia > Polymixia japonica. The sequence goes on along the minus strand of OMKK01030908.1, from coordinate 5,870 downwards.
ATGTGACCATGGTCGTAAAAAAATACGACCCAATCCCCACTTGTGCGGTGTCTCCTCGGAATAAGGCTTAGCCTAAACTGGGGCTACCGGCTGAAAACCCCACAGGCCTGTTCTGGAAGATAAATCAAATGTCACGAGGAAGATAGGGCTCTGTATCATTTATTGGCAAGAACAGAAAAATTCATCCTGGAAATCGTAAATCATCATGCAGGCAGGACCCAGTGAATAAGCCTCACCCACCAAACAAATCGATTTGTGGCATTATTGCACATTTCAATCCTCCCGCCTCTCATACTTACAGGCACCTGGAGAGCCAACGTGGGCGAGATAATTTACATAGACATACACAGGTATTAAAAGCTCGTTCTCTTTGACAGATAATTAAACGATGCCGTTTTTTTTATGGAAGAGACATGTTGAAAACATGTTCTGATGCATCTGTGATAAGTATCGGTGTCAGTGGGTTAGTTTCATGGCGTGGGCGCCTGCAAATGTAGTAGATGTCGGTTCCTTTTCATAACATCGCTGCGATTTTAAACAGGCCTCAATGAACCATCGTTCTAAAGGACGTGGAAACTTGCGTTAACCACCATTTTCTTATTCACTGTATCTTGTATTATTGTATATTGTATCACGACCAACAATTGACAATGCTTAAAACACACAGGCGGCATTTACGAATGCGTCAGGTAACCAGTTGCCTCTTCTGAAACCTGGGAAAATTTGTGTGAGGAAACACCAACTGACAAAGTGCTCTCGGGCAAAGCCGTTAACCCCTAACTGCTCCAGCAGAGCCGCTTACTGGCCAACAGTGGAGGACTGTGGTTGTACTGGGCAGCTCCCAGGTATGGATAGCTGTTTGAATGTGAACATACGTGTTCAGTCAGTCTTCCCTGGGTAAGTAGGATTTCACAAAACGTCTACATGTATGATGACACCATTTACATACATCTTTGTGTCCTACTTCTTTTCCTATTGTGGCTGCAGCGCAAAGGAAGTTATAGTAATTTAAATCTAAAAGGTAACATTATTCCAGTAAACAATAGCAGAGGATTCAGTTCATTTGGAGGATGGAGCTTGGAAAATAGGGTGCCAATAATGCATTATTTATAGGACTTTCGAGATTGGCTACAGGGCTACATTCAACTGCGGATGATCTCTCTCTGTTTGTGTGTGTGTGTGTGTGTGTGTGTGCAGGAGAGGTCCGGTTGATAACAAAATGCTGCACTGTGGCACACATTTTTAAACCAATATTGGCTAAACCTGAAATGATAATCAAGTTTCAACAAAGCACTGCTTTTGCTCTTTTGTGAGCGACACGATTTTCAAGATGGGTGTCCCTTTAAACGCGATGAAGTCAACAAACGAGAGGGTTTGATTTTAGTGGGTTTATATTTTCCCTCATGAGAAACCACTGTGTATCTAGTGGCTGTGTTCAAAAGGAGAGACCACTTGCTAAGGCCAAATGTAATCAATAATCCCGCCTGAAGAGCAGAAACATGAATTTGAAAGCACATACTAGCTATATAAAGGGGTCAAGAATTGATAATGGCCCGCAGCCAGAAAGACAAGAGCTCTACTGTCTTGAGGAATGTTTTTTTGTATTTCAAACATCTAAAAGAATGTGAGCAACTATACGTTCTCTTTTAACAACCCAAGTATTAATTACCTGCTTCTTCTTCTTCTTTGTTTTTGTTTTGTTTTGTTTGTTTTTTGTGAATTCTTGACTTGTTGAGATGTTGAGAACAATCCCAGCAGAAACTCTGTCCTCACGGCCACACAGGCGGCCTGCAGCATGCTTTGGACTTTTAGAGCAGTTAGCCAAGATTTCCTTTGAAATCACATAACCTCATGTTGCGCCATCAAAAAGAAAGATGGATTATTTCCAGGAGAGGCTATCTGAGCAATCCTGTCTTATCTACAGCTCCCGCCGTCCTGTAATAACAACAGGATGTTCATCTGATGTGCCTAATGTTCATGGAAATGGACGTACTAGCGATTACTAGTACTACCTCACTAGCTAACTAGCAAAATCACAGATGCTATCAGTAAGATTGGCACAAAATTGGTGACGTGAACTACAATAACAAACCAAAGAAGCGGTGTAATTGTGTGTGTGTGTGTGTGTGTGTGTGTATAAAGATATATATAAAGATTCAGTTCATTCACTCATTGTAGGAGGAGTGCATTCCCTAAAGTGGTGACCTTTTTTTCATCTGGCCTCAAAATCCAAGTCTTTCCTGACACAGCAATAGTCCGGACAATTCCGTGCTGCTCAATGTTAGTTTTCTCCAGTTTTCTTCTTTGGTCTGTTACTGTGAGCACAGGAGACCAAATAAAGGTGTAAATCAGTGGTAGGCAGTCAAGTGCCCAGGAGAGTGAATATACGGGTTTTAACCCCACCTCACTGATTGGCATACGTTCAACCAGAGAGCAGGGGTCTAAATCAGACTCTTGGCCTGACGTTGAACGTGACCATATAAGGTGTGAAGAGGAGCGCGTGCATAGTTGTCACTGAATATTTTTCTTTCATGTCGTCATTATCATTAAATAAACAGTTAAACGATCACCATGAGCTTAAAAGTTCAAACACGGCAAATCCCAAATTCTTTTAAGACTATTCTCGAGAATGCCCTGGATGCTGGTACACTCCAAACATATCTGATCATATAAATGCAGAGTGTATAAACTACTAAGCTAATTATGAAGCATAACTTTTTCTTTGGATTCAATAACTGGGAAACTTTACAAATAAAGAAAGTCTGAGGACAATATTTGAGAGCATTGGCTGTATTTGGCTCATCCATCATCATGAGCAAAACAGCCCGATCCCTCTCTTCCATTCCAAAATATGGTTTCGCTCATTGCCTCAGAGAAGGCGGTCTTCCAAACACAGGACGAAGCAGAACACGCATCTGTTTATCAATCGGCCTACTTCGGTCTCGTGGACCATTGCCATAACACAAGACGTCCTACGCAAATCCACACGTCACTTCCATCCATAATGAACGCATAAAAAACCCCCAAAAAAAACCTCAAACACATTCTTGTCTCCGGTCTTGAACGACTCCCCAAGTCTGCTTCCTCGGTAACTAACTTCCTGCTGCATCTTTGGTTCTTTGTCAGCTTGTTATTGCGTCAGGGTGAATTAGAGCTTATCTTCCAAATACAACATCGGAGAGAGGAGCAATTGTGTGATGGGGGGGGGAAAAAAACAAAAACTGTGAAAGCTACTAATCTGCATAAATGTCTGAGAGGGATTATGCTTGTTGGGAGAAAAGATGAGTCCAAGCTGCTCACTTTTGGAGAAGCGACGTCGAGTTTATGTACTCAAATGGAAGTAGTCTGGGAGAGCTGATCAATCATGACCCTTGTTTGACCATTCCTAATGAAACCGTTACTCTATATGTAATACAGCTAGCTAGATTCATTGGGGTCACTCATAGCACATAAACAGGTCGTGTCTATAATTGAACATTCTCTTTTGGCGTTTCTGCTTAATTCCGCACAGCTAATCCCATAAAAATGGAAAAGGGATCTTTTTTTGTTTGTTTGCACAAACATATTTACACGGCTTTTGACGTCTTTGCCGCTGCCTTTTTTCCCAGCGTGCCGCTAAACGCCAGCCCCGGACATCAACCGCCGATGGCTCGTTGTCATCTTTGACGTACACTCGCCTCCGTCGGCGATGACGGTTCGCACCGATTGTTCACTTGTTGAAGAGGTAGGCGCGGTCGTGCGTGTGGGTTCGAACGCAGCGGGCGGGCGCGTGCGCCACAGGAGCTTAAGCAGTTGAGCACAGCGAGCCCCTTTAGCGCTGCACTTTAAATCCTCCCACTCCCACACTCCCCTTGTGTTTACGTTATATACATTCATTCCCGATCGATCATCCTCTTCCGCTTTTTAATCTTCATCGAGCCTCTCCTTTGCCGTTTCGGAACAAATGGATAAAAAAAAAGGCGGTAAGATGATGAAGATGGGGGGATTTGTGTAATAAATGCTGGGTGGATTCAGTGGTGTCATGATTAATCTTTTCTCAGTTTGGTTGTGTGTGTGTGTGTGTGTGTGCGCGCGCGCGCGTGTACGCCCGCTACGTCGGTGCGCGCGTGTTTCCGTGTGCATGCAGAACAACATATTGTCACCGCATGAAGAGAGAAGGACGGTATATGACGTGGACACGCGTCTTTTCAGAGGCTATTGTTTAGCGTCCGGCGGAACAGCTCCCTCGGGTAAACCTCCACATACGTTTGCTATTCCCGCCCCGTGCCTTCGCCTGACACGCCGTTGTCATATAATATTCCCATGCATAGCGCCTTCGAGCGCCGAGTTTAACAGAGAAGCGATCTTTTAACGAGGAGGCGGCTATTGTGAAATCCAGGGACAAGCAAGGAAATTTCTGTTGAGGGAAATGAATGTGAAGCGCTACCCTTTTCTCCAACAAAGACCGTTGAAGTGCTCCGATAGAGCTCCGCTACAATCACACTGCTCAGTGTCAACTGTTGAATAGTGATTATTCTGCATAGCCCTGAGGTTCGAGTGTGTATAGCTGTATGGATATGATGCATGACAGTGCTGGAAAAACAAATCATGCTTGCACAGCAGTCCCCGGGTTAAGAAAAAAAGAAAAAAAGAAGTATAAATTAAAGACAAAAGTTTGGACACAATTTTGATACCATTCCAAGATTCTAGTACCATAAAATCCGTATTCTTTTACTTTTTGCAATAGATGACTTATGTAATAAAAGCTGCATGGTGATATCCCGATGGAGAGACTATTCAATATTCCGGAAAATCTGGTATTTTTAAAGTGATAATCCATTTGAACATCGTGATAAAGTGGTAGAACAACAATTCCCAGAGTTGAGTTCACTAGGTTAAATTATAAAATCAATTTCATACGTGTCATTGACTTTTAGTAACGACATTGAACAACTGTTTCCATCTGACAAATGCTGCCACTAACACAGGACTTTCTATTCAGTATAACAGGGAATGCAGAGAGTAGTTTATCGGACAGGACGACCAGAAACTTCTGGATTCGGCCGCAGAATGAGCGACCGCTAGCTTTTTGTTGTTAAGCCATTTTACGTCATCAAAGCAGAGGTATAATGTCAACCTCGCAGGTAAAAATGTTGTGTAGTTTATTAAAAAACTAACTAACTGCTTTCGTTAGTTTTCTATGACGTATTGGTTGACCAGGGTGCCCACAGTTGACGCCTACTTGTACAAACAGTTGGGGATCCCTTGAAGGCAGTAACACTACACTCAGCTGGTAAATTTGACTTTGTACTTTGTAAATTTGATTTTACTGAAGAACAGATTTAATGTGCAGAATGCTCAAGGCCAGTGTTTATCTTTTTCCTGTAGCATTTTTAGAGGTGGTGGTGGGAGTTTTAAGGGTGTTTTTTATTTTTTTTTGTTTTGTTTTTGGTGCTGTGCCAGGCCAGGAGACAGGCTCAATGAGAAAGATGGATGCTGAGGCGTGCAGCTGGGAGAGATAATGAATGAAGTCGACTGTGGGCGGCGAAGACCATCGCTAAAGCGTAATGGGTCCCAACAGAGAAACCAGGATATTGACCCGTCCGTCACTTTCTCGCTCGCTCGCTCGCTTCCTCCCTCCCTACCTGCCTCGCTCACTCTCTTAAAAATTCAAACTCGCACAAATGTTTACACACACACACACACACACTCGCACGCGCGCGCACAGACACCAAGCTGAGTTGGATGAGACTGCTAGCCCCATGATGAGTCTCACAGCACACCCTTTTCTCTCCTTTCCACTTGAGGCAAACTATCAACTACTTTGTAAGATGAGCAAAACAAAGAGGACAAAAATAAAGAGAGCGATATCTTCACACATCGGAGGGGGG